>JAUJYU010000041.1:0-23735 GCA_033995675.1 Nothrus silvestris
CACTACTAGTCTCGTAGTTATAATAATAATAATAATTCTGACTTTAATGCGGTTCTTCTCTCTTGCAAATTAAATACTAAAAACTTATTCTTCTCCAGAAAACAGGAAATCAATTTTACACTGAAATAATTTTCACTAAGAAATAAGGTTTCATAATCTTTTATAATATCAATTAACAATAGTAAGCAAAATATTTTTTCTCTCACATCAATTTCTAAAGAGAAGACGCGTTCTAACTATAATCTAATTGTTCTTTCAAAACCTTTGTATTTGAAAATTATAATAATATTGATATTAGAAAATTAGCGAAATTATCATTTTTTAACTCTTTTGTTTTTGCCTAAAACAATACTTCACCAGAACTGCGCGTCAATTTTCAAAAACAACAATTTTCAACTGCTTTAAAGATAGCAATTCTTAGTGTTAATATCATATTCAGTTTATAAACTTTTTTCAAGTTATTTATATTATTATAACTTAGTTTGAGTTTTCAATTCTTCAAAAATTAGAGTCAACGAAGTTGTCCGACTTTTTTGATGATAGATTGAATCGAAGATCACAGTATAAAATAACTAGTAATGCAAAAAAGTTAGTGCTTCTGACACTCATTCATAATAATAGACGTGTTATTATATGTGAACAGAAGTGTTAAATTTTCAGATCACATCCTTTAGACATGTGTTGTTTCACTGTTGAGAAAAGAGTTTAATGATGTCAATGATGTCAACTTCATTATCACATAAATGCCATATGAATAAAAAGTTTCACAATAAATAGTTATATTTACAATGAATTGAAATAAAGGTTATCCTTGTATTTTACAAAATCTAATTTAGAGAAATGAATAGTTAATGTTTTTGAAGTCCTAATAATAAGATCTCTAAACAGCTTTCATATTATTGACAGCTCTTTTGAATTCAAGAGAAGCCCTGACATCGGGACAGTTCATAGGCTTGAGTTGACCCCTTCCGGGAGGCATTGCGTAACGCAATTTCTCCCAAAAGCGTCGGTCACCCCAATGGATGACAGGAGCAGAACGTAAACACATTTTGGCGTCTGAGTCGAGTTCACTTAAATTGTTTTTATCCAAAAGAACTACAACTAGTTTATGATTTTTATTACACTGAGTCTCTTGATGTGCAGCTTTCAGTTCAAATCGACACCACTCGGACTTTAGGAAATGTTCGGAAAGCAGTATAATTGTGCGGTGACTGCACTCTATGGCCTCTGTTATGGCTTCGGCCACATATCCAGACATTGGCAGATCTCGATATCGAAGGCACAATCGGTAGGGCGGGTGACCACACTCTAGCTCTGGCGCTAATATTTGCGCTATAAATGCCTCATCTTTTTTACAATAAGACACAAAAGCGTCGAATAGTTTTTCAGTTTCAGGCGTATAACGAGATCTATGGAAGAGTCGAACTCCATATTTACTATACATCCAAACTTTGAGTTCTTTTCGGTAAACACAAAATAATATAATCAAAAGAATCACAATTATTACTATACAGAGCGTCGATATAATTAATAGCATGTAATCGCGCACTAAGGCGTTTGGCAAAAATGAAACTATTTTGGTTGAGTCGCTCTTCTCGATAATTATCGAGCTATTGCTGTTCGCACACGAGCTCGAGTTGAAGTCCCAAATATAAGGTCCGACTAAACTTGAATTATAAATACAACGGATTTCATTGGAGTCCATGACTGCGTTGCCAAAGACTCGGAGCCAGTCTTGAAACTCATCCATAAACTGACACTTACACGACCACAGATTGCTCGACAAATAAAGAGCTACTATTTTGTTGTTATGATTGAAATTCCAAGTCTGAAATTCAATGATTGAATTGTATTCCAAATGCAAGATTTGCAATGATTTCAAGTGAATGAAAGTATTGTTTTGGATGTTCTGAATGCGATTGTGGTGCAGATGGAGTTCTTTCAAGTACTGAAGCGAATCAAACTCGAAGCCATGCAAGACTGACAACTGATTATACTCAAGATGAAGCACTTCCAGATAAGCCAAACCATTGAATGTGCGATTACTGATATTATGTATATTGCTATTGTTTAAGTAAAGTATTTTCATGTTTTTGCGACCAATGAACGTATGACTAGTGAGTGTATAGATATCATTGCCGTCTAAATAAAGCGCTGTGACATCCATTGGTATTCGTGAAGGAATGCTATTATAAGCTCTGGCGGAACAGTCGACAACATTGGTATTCCAGGTCTGGTCGTAATAACAGGTGCAGTTCTCGGGACACATCATTTCACAATCACATGCGTCGAAATCACAGCAATGGCAGAGCGCGAAACAGTGCGACTTATATTTGCACAAAAAGTTTGACGAATTCGCTTTCGTCAAAGGGAGCAATTGATTATTTCGCATGAATGGCAACTGACACATCACGCGTTCCAAGTCCACTATACGCGGGTATTGTCTTGAGCTCGTGTCTAAATTATTTATCCGTTGCAACCATTCCATAGTGCAGTCACAGAAGTAAGGATTGGATGAGACGTAAAACTCTGGCGACTGTTTGTTGATTGTGATTGTTTTCAAACGAAACGCATTTATGTCTAAACTCTGTAACGAGTTGTTCGTCAAATCAACAAAACTTATATTATGTTTAGCCATAAATGAGAATTGATGAATGACACGAATTTTATTGTTACTTAAATTCATTCTTTCTATTCTGTTCGGAATGGCGGCCGCATTAATCTCTTTGATTTGATTATAACTAACATCGAATTCTTGTAATTGTAGAGCACTTTCCAGTTCGAAATAGTTTCCAAGTGTTTCGATTTCATTCTTATGAACGTCGAGTTTCATTAGTGATCGAGGAATGAGCGCGTAGTCAAACCACGTTATCTTATTGTTGGACACATTTAGGTAATGAAGATTATTCAGATTCATGAATAGGCCGTTGATATCAGTCAAAAAGTTATTTTGCAAATTAATTGATCTCAGAGTTGGCGCGTCGTCGAAGACTCCGTGATCGAGATTATTAATGCGATTCATTGATAAGTCCATTAATTTTAATGAAGGCAACTCTTTGAGTGTACCTCTGGTTAAGTTATTTATTTCATTACCTGAAAGATTAAGAACGTTTAGATGTTGTAAACCAGGAAATGATGAGTTTTTAATATTTTTAATTCCATTGTCATTGAGATGTAATGTCTTTAGTGATCTTAGACTTGATATAGCCTTAGGAACTTCAGAGAGAAGATTACCGTTGAGTTTGAGATCTTGCAAATTACTACAGTTCTTGAAAGCGATGTCATCAACACGTGAGATCTCATTCTCAGCTATAGAAAGTTCACTTAACACATATAAACCATTAAACGTAAACGATTGAAGATTCTTAAGGCGATTCCCTTTTAATATAAGAGTGTGAAGATTGTAAAGCGATGCAAATGAATTGTCGGCAATTTGATCGATTTCATTGTTGTTTAGATAAAGGATTTGTAGGCTATACTGGTTCTGAAATGTGGAGCCATTAATTAATTTTAGTCTATTGTGACTCAGATTTAGGACAACGACACGAATCAAGTCTGCGAATGTTTCGGCGAATATCCATTCGGAAGAGATATGATTGTAACTCAAGTCAAGTATCAAAAGTTTTGATAGACCGCTGAAAAGACCATTCGGTATCATTGATAGGGAATTGTTTTGCAAATGCAATTCTTTTAACTCTTCTGATTCACGAAAAGTTCTGGAAGGTATAGTCAAAAGAAGATTGTTTGATAAATCAATTATATGTAGTTTTGCCAGCGCTGAGAAAGAGAGTTCCGCGATTTCTGTAATTCTATTATTTCGCAAATACAAAGCCTGCAAATTCTTGAGTGACGCGACGCCCGTTTCTGATAAAAACGAAATGTGATTATATGACAGATCAAGTCTTTGCAGTTCTTGAAGACACAATTGACCGGTGGCCGCGTCGATGAGGCCAAAGCTGCCGAACCCACTGAGTCGGTTATGCGTAAGATTGAGAGTCTTGAGACTCGTGAGCGGACAGAAGAGGTCCTGCGGCAGTTGCGCCATATAATTAAAGCCCAAATCAAGCATTTCTAAGTGTTTCAGATTAATTAATGATTCGTGGGTGAGGTCTAGTGAATACGTTCCCCAATCGTTATTATGTGTGCGAACTGTCAGATTCCGCAACTGCTGTAAACCCATTAATGCTCCACCGGTTAAATGAGATAATTTGCAATTATCGATGTGTAAGGACTTCAGAAATCGAAGATGAGAGAGGGATGCGTTCTCTAGTCGTGATTCGAACAGAGAGTCATCACAGATCACTGACAGACTAATAGTGTGTTCCGCTTGTATTGAACTAAAGTTAAGGCCCGACGGATTGATTGTCCTTAAACTGCACTTAAGTGAAACATCGAAACTACTCATCGGAATGTGAGTCCACGTGCAATCTCCAGGCGCTACATATTGGGCGCCATTACTAACACTTATTATAGCCAATGATGAGCTCAATAGGAACCAAATTATGATTGTTCGCGAATTTCTATAATAATTGGCACAATTATCCATTTTTGTCGATCTGTTTATTTGTCGATCATTAGTATCACATTTATGTGAATAACTCGCACACACTTTAATAGATGACATCTTATTTCAAGTGAAGCCAACTTTCAATTGAATGCCGACAACTTATTAAGTAGTCTTTAGATGATTTAAGTTAGCGTTGAATTCTGTCAACTTTAATTGCCAACTATTGCCAACTTTAACAACTCTATCTCATCGTAACTCAAATTATTCCGCACTTTGTCATCAAATTCATGATCCAAAGCACAGGCAATAGCCTTTCAAATGATATATCTGTGAACGAGAAGAGAAAAAATTCGTTAAGAGAATACAATTGTAAGCTTAAAAACCTCTTATGCATGAAATGTATAATTAGAATAGAATTCAACGCTTAATAAGAATGGAAAAAACGACAATAAAAGGAATCGACTTTCAGCTACATTTTTGTAAGACATCAGACATTAGAGGACAGAATTAAAAATAGAAACAGATATTAATTATTAAGAGCTTATAAGCCCTTAAAAGGAGAAACGATGAACAAATTGGTGTGAAATAAGTGTCTCCATAAGCTTTAGAGAATTATCTCGTTTTAGTCATATTAAGAGTTTGATAGTTGTGGAAAATGCTTTATGGGTTCGTTACTTTCATAAGACACAAGACAGTGCTTAAGACAGTGCTTATAATGAAGGAATTCCAGAGCAGTGGAGCGTATGGTTTGCGCCAACACTAACAGTGACAAAAAATCAATTTATTATGTGTTGTCAGCACTGAAAGAGATCACAAAAAACCAACTTTTAGTCTAAAACTAAAAGCGAAAATGGAAAGCAAATGTCATCCTATCAAACGAATCTAATACGAATCTTGTATATCATTTCACATCACATTCACCCAAAGGTTTTAAAGGTTTAATACTTTTATTCTAAACTACAATCACGTTATGAGCAAATATAGAACAGAGTTAACCATCCATTGGGTATTAGATATGCAATGAATCACTTTTTAAATCATTGCCATTACGTCTACGGATAAATCGCTTCTCTTTTTGGGCGTAATTGCAATGAATTTTAGAAAATAGTAGAAATAGAGGCCAAATCATCAAATTCTTTGCAAGTATTAAATCTGATTTTTCTCTCAATGACAATCAATTATTAATGGGTTCGTTCACTCATAAATTGTTGTGACGATTGCCATCATTTCCAATACTTTGACTTCCTTTTAAACCATTACTTAAAAGGAATACTTTCTTACTTTTATTTATATATATTATAATAAAAATAAATAAATAAAGATTGTTTCAAAACTTGAATTATTTTTGTTCACAATTTCAATAAAAGTATTTTGAATAAAACTTCACCTAAACATGAATTATTAATGAAGATAAAGATAGTTAACCTCGACTTTAAGCTTTTGAAAAATAGAGATTAAAGAATTTCGATATGAATAATGTTCTGGTATATAACCAAAAATAAAAAACACATTTTCAAGGGCTCTAATATCTTAAGTTTTAAAATATTAGCCCTCAAGGCAATTATTAATTTTTTAGAAATATTTATTATTCAATATGAGATTAAATATTTTTTCATGAATTAATTTATTTTTATTATTTTTTGTGCAATAAAGCGAATTAAATTAAAACAAAAATTTATAGAAATTGAAAAAAGTATATAAAAATTGCTGTCTTATGCGGAAGAACATTAACTCACAAAAGGAAAAGCACATCTATTCAGTTATTGTAAAAAACATGTTATGGAAAGAAGGCTAACTTAGCTTATGGTAGTTTTGGCAGTTTCTTTTTTGCTTTACTGGTTCACTTACATCATCCTTAGAAAGCTTTTTGGCTCCGAGCGAAAGAACATTCAAGATTTCTTACTGGTTTCCTCTTTGTGTATGTGACTGAATGTCAGCAATGGATGGCAATGACAAATGTGCTTATTTTGCTCGTACGCAAGATATAGCAAACAGAGAGCAAAAAGCGATCATCAAATATCGAAATGTAGCAGATTTGCCAATATTGAAGCTGTGTGAGCACAATTCGGTTCACAATAAGGTTCATTCGTTTTGCACGAAGGGTACAAACACTGTGTGTTTATAGTATATAAGTTATCATCAATAAATCTAAGCGATTATCGCCTAAATTTCCTTTCATGAAAAGTGCAAAATATCACTTTAGATATGAAATACTATTGTGAACAGAGATCTCAAATAATAGCTCAGAAACTGTGACCAAATTCAATGCAAACTTTCAGATCAATATTGAGAGGTGAAGGAAAGACACGTTTAATCAATTAAAATTGTAGATGCCGTGAATTGGCGAAACAGTCGCGTGAGAGGCATGTATTGGCTTTCCATGGAATGAATGAACCAAAGTAGACAAACACTTAAATATATCAGAGCTCAAGTATATAATGCATGAATGAATCATAGTTTCAGTAATACATTCAAAATAGAGTTCTCGCATATATAACATTGACAGTGCTTTGCATTTCTGTGTCGCTATAATTTCGATACTGCATAACGACTGGGTTTTTGTTAGAGATTGTTAGGGAATATATCAAACTGTTCAATGAGATGATAGGAAATGAGATGAAGGGAATAAAACTGATTCAAAAAATGGCAACTCTGAGATTCAATACCATTTCAGTTGATGGATTGAGTGGGAGTTTAAGCTAAATATTGCTCCACTTCGTTCACACAAATTCACAATATTTAAATTGAAAACATCTAAAACTTATTTGACGTTTAATAATAATTGCAAAAAACTTTGAAAAACTTTGAAAAACTAATATTGCCATCAAAAAGAAAAATACATCTTTAATATATCGGATAAATAGCAAGTAACTTAGTCAAAGGGCTAGTCATTATTCATTTTAGTTGGCTTATGTCGATTCACTATTATGTTATGGTAATAACATTTAGCTGATTCTATCTCTAACGTTATAAACTTGCATTTATTGCGGATTTTTGCTAATTTTTTTCTATAATCTGACAAATAGAAAGAGTTCAAGAATAATAAATATATTAGCTTTTATTCCCTATTAAAGTCTATCATTTTGAAAATGGGATAATGGAATGTAAATGAAATAAAGCAAATTTAGGACACTTTCAATTCAAATGTTTTGAAATTGGATGAAACAAATGGTGACCTTAAAAGAGTCGCTGGTATTTGGCCACAACTGCAAACACATCGAATTCCTTTATTGCTTTTGTTGTTATTTAGAGATTGAGACAAGAGAGAGAAGATTAAAGTATTGGATTTGTTAAGGGTTGGGAACTATCGCATCACTTTCATAATCATATAAAGTAAGTTAAGAAAGTAAAGCTACTTTTGCATTATCGCTCCCAGTCTTCTAAATGGTCTTTTAAATACCGATAGCTGTAAGCGAATAACTTGTCCGTCAAGATTATCACATAACTTATCCCTTAAGTTATATAACTTATAAAGATATTGACTTTCTCTCTTATCAATACATCCCTAACATATCCAAAACTAACATTTAACAAAAATCCCATTAAAGGTGTTTTTTGGTGAACTCAATGAAAAGATGACATTCTTTATATTTTTCATATAAATGTCATCAAAGCCAAAGTGTATAAATGAATAAGAAATAAATATTACTATTAATATTGTCTTTGATATATTTGACGATAAAAAACAAAACCAAACTATTTTTGCTAATAAATCATTGGTAATCTAATGTTACGATTATTTGCCCAAATCATCAATTTGTATAGCATTTTAGCCATCATTACTCTTATTACATAATAAACTTGTATAAGAAAAAGCGGTTATTATTATTATTATTATTAAAACATTTTCTATTAAAAAAGAAAAGTTATTATACCTTATATTAATATAAGAGAGAATTTATACCTTATATTAATATAAGAGAGAATTCTAATACTAGTGTAGAAAATAATGAAATTATTTTAAAGATATTTTGATGATAGTCTTGTTTGAAAATATCAAATGAATATATTTAATGATGGCATTGGAGTTGAAATTCACACAAATATATTTTCACAACAGTTTAACCTGTCTTTATTTAAGCATTTGAAGTGCGGGTCAGCGCTCTATGTATTCAATCATTATAAACATTTAGTAAAACATTTAGTAAAACATTTCTCACATTCAAATTTTGCTTCAAACAAATCGATAGTGAATCATAAAAATAACTATTATTTCTAAATGCATTTCTCATTAATATGTTCTTAAAAAACGTTAAGTTTAATTGGAGTTGATTTAGAGTAAACAATCCAACTTCAAGTTTACAAGTGTTCAGAATAATCGATATTATATCAATTTTGTAATGGATTTATTGTTTTTTACTTTAAGTTTTTGAGTTCATAAAAATTTGATTACAAGTGTAAACCAATATTTATAGTGTTTTCGATAAGAATGCTTTCACATCTATGGGAATATTGTTCACAATATGTGGGTTAAAGTGTATTTTATTCTTAACAAATCGATGAAGAATGAAAATAATGTTGATATAAGCTATAGTTTATTTTGAAGAATTTGTTTTCTTAAACTTTATTATTGATATTGTCTTTTGATATTTATTGAAATATAGAATTACAAGAAATATTTTAAAATAAAATGCAATGCAATCTATCAAATGAAAGCAAATATTCAAGGATTTTAATTCTCAACAGTCTTGACACTCATTTGCGAAGCACGATATCTAAACTTTAAATTAAATAATGTTTAAATAAATGTTTAATTTATGAAGCAATCAAAAAAGTATAAAAACTTTATCCCTGACATCAAAATGCCATCAATTCATTACTAGTGAGTAACTTATGAATATTTGATTTTCTAAAGATATCTTATTATTAATACAATATTAAGGTTATATTCTTTGAATAGTACAGGTATTTATCAATTTATTTCAATTACTGATTAGTCTTAGAAATGATAACTCAACTGACACTCAATTTAGAGCAAAAAAGAGAAAACCAAACTTAACTTCCAATACTTAATGCTCTGATTCTTTTGTTTATACAATTAATCACTTGTGAAATATTGATTTTGAAACCACTTTCAGAGCACGTGTTTCGTTGAGTTTCGATTTCAGAAATCATCTTAAACTCGAACCCATATAATCACATATAATATGCTTTATAATAAAAGTTAGTCAAACAAACTTCTCTATAATTTTTTAAACAACTAAAGTATAATCTTTCAAAATATATAATCCATTAAATATATTCAGTATTGATAAAAATCCAACAATGAATTGCTTGAATAAATAATTTAAAGCATAAAATTAATCGGTCTTATATTTTGTCAGATAATAATTAATCTTTTCTCCTAATAATATGCTTTTGTTTAATAGCGAAAAATTCCTTTAACTTTGCAAAACATAGAAAGTTATTTTTGAAGAATTTATTCTTCACTACTGTGTGCGTAATAGCTATTTAATAATAAAGTAAAAATTTCGTTATGATATCCGCATTAGACAACAATATAAAAACATGTTTTGATAATAATAATAATAATAATAATAATAATAAGGCGTCTCTGGGCCCAAATGGTAAATACCCGGTAGCAGGTTTTCGATGCAATTCATTTTATATAAATTGCTGCAAATAATTGTCGGAAAAGCGGTTTGAGATTCAAAATAAAGATTGTCTTAATTCTCTTGTTTAATAGCTTAGAGTTAATAATTAAAGAAGTTCTAGAAAACGTCCATTAAATTGCTACTAATGCTGATAATAGTAAATTTTAATCACTTTTAAATAGTAGTTAACCCTAAAAACTATATGCTTTCTAATTGGAAAACTAATTCAACGTCTAATTGCCAACCGTTACAAACATTATGTTATAATATAAGAGCCAAAAGAGATTAACCAATAGCTAATCGAAACAACAGTTGATTTTAAAAATATCTCATAAGTTGGAGTCAACAAAACTAAGATAAAACAAAATTATCTTTACATAAGATATTTACACAAATGTTTATTTTCAAAGGAAATAATAATGTTTTTTGGCAAACTGGCTATTAATTTAAACCATAGCTTGTGTGTGACCTCAACAAACATAATATATTCGTTCAATGGTTAGATCGCAAGATAAAAAATATATATATTCTGTCGTAAGTATATTGTAAATAAATAGAGTATATTAGCATTTAAATAATGAGAATTAATGCCATCATTTTTTTATTGATTAAACGATTACTAAAATAGTACTAAATTATATCATGAAATGTTTGAATAGAGAATACAATAAAATATGCATTGCTATCAATTTGACAGCAAAAGGGTGGCACTCAATTGAATGCATTTATTTTCCCAAATGAAAAATGTCTCGATAAGGAAGACTTATTTTGGTTCTACTTTTATTTACATGTTTTGCCTATTTTCTCAATCATTCTGTTTTGCATTATTATAATATTGATAGAAGTGAAGTAGAAGTTCACTCTATTGTCAACTTAGATAATATTGAGTGAAAAAGTACAGCTTTTTAAAAGATATGTACGGGTGGCCCAAAATATTCCCACCAAATATGAATTCATTTCATTCCCACCAAATATGAATTTCATTTCATTCCAACAAAGATTGAATTTCCAATCAAATTACGAAACATATATCAAAAGCCTATGAAAAAAGCTTCCATTTTTAGTTCAAACTTAGAAGTCTGGAGAAGAATAGCATAAAAAATAAATTTCTTGTGTTGCAAAATCTTATAATACATTTGGCTTTCAATAAAAAGGTATAAAATTCGAGAGTCGTTTTTGAGGGAATCATATATTGAGAAACACCTAACAAACTACCCCACCCTTGAGAACTTTTAATCTTTTTATAATGCAATGCAATGCCACCCACGATATATTTTTATATATCTTACAAACTATTTTTTCTTAAATCTCAAGTGCATAACATAGGAGTGAAAGCCATGGATTTTAAGTTGATTTCACTTCATTTCTTGACACAATAGGATCGATGAGAAAAGCGCGGCCACAAATCACACTTTTTTATGTAACTTCTATTTCGTTTGTGTTGCGAACAATAGTGTGAAACGAAGAAACAGACAAAAGGGATGCCGCGAATAATGAATTATCAAATTCATTTCAAGGTATTTCTCATTTCGTCTTATTTAATAAATAGTGATTTATTCTGAGCAAGAAATTCATGCTTAGGTGGAAAATATTCAAACAATTTTATGCTAACTTATTATGTATTTTTTGGATTTAGCTCTTTTGTCAATAGAGTGTATTGTTTGATGAGTTGGACCTCAAATTTCCATTAAAGTATTAATGCTTAAAACTATTATTATTATTATTATTATTATTAATGCTTCAAACCGTGGATTTTATAAAATAGAAATTTAAACAAAAAAATCTATCCCTTATAAAACTGAAGGGTGTATAAGAAAATGATAAAACTTGTTGATCAACTCTATTCTCAATATGTAGTAAACTTACATTTTTGTACTCAAGAGCTCTTTCATCAAAATTCATGAGACACTTTCAAAGCAAAAGATTGAAAAAAGAATAATACACTTCACTATACAGTACATACAGAGCAGTGTATAAGAGATATACTGTACTCCATTCCAATGTATTAAGATTTTTGCAGTGCTTATAAATATGAATAGAATATATATATCCCTGAATGTGATATTCAGCCGACAATCTGCTAATTCTTAAGCCTCACAGAAAAAGCTCATGTCTGAGAAAAAGTTGTGCTGTCGAGCCCTAAGATCTTTGTATTATAAATATTCTATGATTTAGTGTAAAGTAAAGTAACAATAAGTATAAGTAATTTTGTAGTTAACAAACCAGAAGAACATAAGAGCGGCATATATTGCAAAATCAAATCTATTCATTCAAAGGGTAATACAATATCCAAGTTTGGCAACCAATAGAGCCAATGAATAAAAAGAGCGGTTGAGAGAAACTCGTATGCTTTACAACAGAACAAGAGGTCACTGATAATAAGGTAGAGTTTACTTTACCTTTTATTCTTTATTTACTTCCTTTACTTGGCTTTAGTCCGTTTTCATGACGTATTAGAAAAGCTTAACTTTCAATTCGAGACTTATATATCGGGACAGGACTTATATATCGGGACTTATTTGGGGGGACTGTCTGTGACTGTCTTTCACGCATATCCGAAGAGACGACGGGTGGCCATCAAATGTCAAACTATAAAGAAAAGCGAATCAAAATAAATAAAATGCTGCAAAACTTCGTATCGTATCGCACATTCATATTCAGTGAAACATCAAACTTATGAACGCCTACTCTAAACACGTTAATGCTATAGTTGAGCTTCAGATTGTTGTAGATATCGCGGCTCAAAAGATTAAGAAGAAGAGACTTACTGTATTCAAAGGACAAAATGGCATCATTTTTTATATTTACATTTAATATATGCTTCAATAAACTGCATGTCTTATTAGAGACAGTGGCAAAGCAGCTAAAGTCGTAGTTGGCTCTGATATAAATCATTTAATATCTCAAATAAACACAAAGTCAAATAGTTAAACATATAAGAGATAGAAAGAGCTACTCGTAATCACGTTAAGTACATTTACCACTGATTGTCTGGTACTTCTTCGTGCCAATTCTCTTATCAAAAGCTGCAAAAAGGGCAGAGCACTCATTCCTTTATTGGCAGATTTGAGCAAATTATAGCAATGTTTGTGTGTATAAGCAATATATGGATAAGTTGTCACTATCTAAACACTGATGTGATGCTAATTAAGCCGCTAATCATCTCAAAACTTGACAGTAAAACTGATTATTTTTGTTATTTTAGTTTTGCAAAAATGATAAACTGGTAATCATTATCTTCTAATCATAATTCGTCTCTACTGTCATATTCATTGATTATAAAAAAGAAAATAAAAAATCAAATACTTTCACACATTTTCAGTGAACACTCATCTTCAGAAAAGTTAATTTGAAAATACATTTTGACTGATTTGCTCGCATAAGACTGTTGGTCACTATAGCGTATATGAAAAAACTCTCAGCGTCGACAAGCAGTAGTGCATACAATAGTGAACTAAAATAAAACTTAAAAAATACTGGATGTTTCCCGAAATCGTTGTTCAATAGTCTATCAGTTCCGCTTGCATGCAATGGAAAGGGGAGTAACGCATATACGCAGAGACATTGATCAAGAATAAGAGTCCAAGCAATTTAAGTATGAGAGTCATAACATGTAAATGTAGAGCAAAATGAGTAAAATATAGGGATATTGTCCATAGATAAAAGAGAGATTGTGTAATGTGAATCAGTGGTAATTTGATACCTTTGAATAGCCTGAATATATTCAGAGCTCTAATGTTACTAAAGCTCTACTAAGAGAAAAAGTCTAAATTAAGAGTTGTGGCGAAGTATTAACTATTTGTAATGCAAGTCAACTGGTATGGTGTCAGCCAAAGAGCCAAATATCATATGATGAGACTCTGAGGTCACACTACGAGTGCTCACTAAAGGTAGAGATGAAAATGATTCAAGACGTGAGTTTATAATACAAAAGAAGTCCTTGGCTTCAGATAATACATTTTGGTGAACAGTGAAAGCGAAAATGGATAGAGAAAACTGGATGAATATTATTTTCAATTCCAGTTTTACATCTCAAGTGCATTGGCCTTAGCCTTAAACTTGGGAATTGCGATCACTGCCACTACTCAATGAATGCAATGATGAACTTTTTTAGGAGAAAAAATTCTTATTACTTATTTAACTGAATTCTTTATTCTTATTATATAAGCAAATGCTAGAAATCAAGTGATAGTTTATTTAATGCTTAAAATAATCTATTTTAATAAAAGCTAACGAAACATCAATCTATAAAGAGAACGCGCTTTTAAGGTTAAATAAGACTATCATTTAATGGGAGCCAAGACTGGCCGGTCTTATGGCCTTTTACTGAATTAATGTTAAGAGAAAAGTATAAGCGAAGCAACTGATAAATGCGTAAAAGCAATTCTGGTGAAAAGGCATAGCTTTAGTTTAGTCGAACACTTCTGCGGTGAAAGTAAGACTCAAAAGTGAAATCATCACTTGAATACTAAACATATATCTCTACACTATTTTATAAGTTCTTAGTTTATACAACAAACTCAGCTTAAGAAAACCTTATTCTTATATTTGCAAAATTTTGCCAAAACTTTTACAGCAATACAAATATATTGTATTCTCTTTTTTGCTAACATTACAGAGGCTTTCGTTTCATATTCTTGTAAAAAACAAATGCGTTTATATTTCATAGCATTAACATAAACCACATGAGAAACATTACAGTAACTCTATTTTCGATCTGATTTAAGATTCAGTTACAACCGAAAGTAAGTTTGTTGTGTGTGTTGTTTTCAATCATCGCATACATGTCTGTATGTGTCAGAGCTTTAGTAGAATAATAGACACAATAACTTATAAATGATGGAAAAGAGAGAAAGGGAGAGAAATAGAGAAACTCACTCTGTTTAAAGAAATTCATAGAATCCGTGCTTCATCTCAGGTAAACACATAAAAATTTATTGTCATTAAAGTTTAATAATATAAACGCCAGAGAGAGAGAGAGAGAGAGAGGGAGAGAGAGAGTCATCATGTTATGAGTGTCACGTCCGACTCAAATGGGATTGACTCGTGACCAGCTATAAAGTGTTTTTCTTCATTTAGGCTCTGGTCTCGCGGCAGGCGTTTCGCTATATTTCTATTTGAGTAAAGTTTTCAGATCTAATATTTGGTATCTTCTTATGAGTTCGATTAGAGACTGTCGAATGCAGAGATGCCTGAAGGGCAACAACCAATATCTCATAATATTGTGAACTATCATTCGAATAGAAAAAAGAAGAAGGAATTTCCTTTGATTAAATGCAATCAAGTTATGCTCTTAGCGGATCAGAATTGGTCTAAAATTAATCTTTTTCTCTGTTTTTTGCTCTCTATTAATCTATTCTTAACAGAATTCTATATATAATAATAATATAGAATAGGTATAAATACTTCTTCGTGAGCTAATTTTGGTTAAATCTAATTTGGAAAATGTATAATAAAATAATTGAAAACTTCAATAGAGATAATAATATGGTTTAAATGGAGTTAATAAATTATAAACTTGTTCTCATTTTCAATTATTGAATTATAAAGTTTTTTTTGATAAAATAAAATTTTCAGAACTTTTAATTAAAAGCGAAGCCTCTAATTAGTAGTGAAGCGAATCCATGATAGCCATTGGTGACAATAAATACAATTTATTCTCTTATATACAGCACATATAGAGAGAAGAGTAGTCAACACTTACACTAAAGGTAATAAAAATGTAATGAGAAAAGCAAAAACATAACTGCCTTCAGTTATCAAAATCGCGTCTTTGCGATTGCTATGCATTACATTTGCAACCAATTCAAGTCTGATTATTTTAAGGATATATAATTTAATGAAATAATTTCTCACATGACATACACGCAAAGTCACTCATTATCTATTCTTTTTTAATGTATAAATTATATTCGTTATAATATACACAAAACGTGTATACAATACAAGTATTATTAAGTAATACTTTTATAATATAATAAACATTAAGCGCTGGTCTCGCCCGTCGCCATTCATTTAAATTCTTTCAATTTTTCCAAATTCAACAAATATGGAAAAATGATAGAATAGGCGAAAATATAATGTTTTTCCCTCAATTTGGGTTTTCTATCTCTTCTCTGTCTCAATAACAAAGTGAGGGACATTAGAGATATTAGTCGTCTTTATCATCCAATGCCGGAGAGTTAGAATTTTTATCCCGTAAGCAATAGCAAGTATTTTATTGTTAGTGTCAGTAACAGCCCATTCCCATTCCTACATCAAAATGTGTTCACCTATTGTCGAGGATATACTCGCTATTATATAAGTTACGAACTATAGTATCATTCACAACAACCCAACTAATGCTCACAATACTGGTAATGCCTTTTCCTCGATCTCCTGCTATTTTTTAAAGTGATTCCAATGCCTGAATTTAAAGTACTTCTAACTCGTATAAGTTGTCCCTTTTGGCAAAGTATAACAACAATAGATATATACCATATATATAAAAGCATTGCAGATAATATCTGAATATAAAATACAATGTCCTTATATCGATGTCAATTTATACTGTCATTTCTGTTCTTTAATTTCTTTGGTATACTATGCTATCTATGCTATACGTTATGGAATAGCTTTTCTCATGTAAAACTACAAACAAAATTTTTCATTAAATTTACATAAAGTAGGCTTTATTTTCCTTTTCTTATAATAATATTTTTATTTAGATCATTAGCGATGTTGTTTCAGTAGAGTTACAGACAATTTATCATTAAGACAACGCACCGCTATATCGTTCCTCAAATATAATAGCATTCAATAAACCTAATAATTTAGTGCATAATATGTAAAGTTAAACAGTCTATGCCTGGACTTAATAAATAAATAAAAATATGTAAAGCATAAAAGAAATCCGCATTTTCTATTTGAGGTAAAAATATTTTCTATTTTCAATGATAGAAAATAAACCTTTTCTTTTCATGTATTTTTAACAAAAATCGCAGCTGAAAGTTGAATACATTCTACTTTAGTGTATACAAAACATAACAAACACAACACAATAGAAGAAATGAATATTTTGTGAATATTTCTTTTTTTCATACTCCCCACCAGTTTTAAGTTCTCTCAAATGTAAGGATAGAGGAGAAAGAGAGAGCAAAGAGAGAGCAGAGAGAGCAGAGAGAGAGAGAGAGAGAGAGAGAGAGAGAGAGAGAGAGAGAGAGACCACTGCTTAAAGGCGATACAAAATCATAAGTTTTTCATAAGCTGTGAGCATAACATAAAAGGCTAAGAGCAGTTGCACATCAAAACTTAAACTCAATTCAATTTTTGAGTCAATGGGAAAAGTTTTATAAAAGTTAAAGATTTAGAAACGTTATATAAGATATAAATGTCTCGAATGACTTGACTACGATTGGTTGTATTGATAACATAAAATAGAACTCATCATTATCTATAATATTGAAAAAATAAAGAAAAAATTCAGTGCCTTTTATTTTGATTTTTTGAAACAACTTCTTATGCACATTAGTTTCGCCATTGCTATTATAATTACCATTGAAAGAAAAGTTCTCTCTTTCGGTCTATTCATGCAATGGCTTCATATATAGCTGGAGGCAATTGAGAGATGAGAGCCATTGTATTGCGATTGCTTGAGCACGATTTCCTACTATAAAGCTATTATGTAAGAGTTGTTGGAGCCGGCATTTGTCCTGAGGGCAAAAATTACAGCGCTTGCCCCCCATTCTCAACTTTTGGCCATTTTTATTTTTTCTAATAATTTCTTTAATGTGAACCTAACAAAAAACTCAGCAAACTTCAAATGAATAAAGTATTAAAGCAAAAATGCAACTATTTTTTATTATAATTGTTACATAAATTTCATTAGAAGCACAACCAAATTGCCATTTAATGAATATATTTAATATTTAGAAATCGTGAATACTTGCATTACATAACTTCTAAGCTATGATGATATAATCCGAATAATATAAGAAATGATATAACTTTTAATGTCTTAGTCGTAAATATATTTATTGTTCCGACTTTGAAGCCTAAAGCAATGATAGGTTTGTAGTGTACGCAAAGTTAAAATTGATGGCATCTCGAGGGGTGACTCTTTAGAGAATCTCTTATAAGGAGAATAAGGGGCTAACGAAGGAACTAATCATTTTGAAACAACGCGAAACAAAAAAATTAAAGGTGTCATTCGCTCATTCGAGAAAAGAGCTTAACTGCAAATTCGTGTTTATGGCGACAAATTGGTTCAGTAAAGTTTAAATACATAGAAAGCTTATATAACTTTTTTCTTGTCGAAAATAGAGCAACAATAATAACAGACATGAGAGATACACAAATAGATAGACGACATCACAAAAATCAGGCAAACTTTATGTTCGGTGTTTGTTATGTAATATAAAATTCATGCGCGCCTTTGCTTTTCTTATCCTTAATGGCAAGAGAATCATGAAGAGTAGCATCTCTTGAGACACTATCACAACCAAATCGAGATTTATGTCTTAATGACCTAAACTTATTGCTATCGTCAGTAAAAGATGAAAATAGAAAATAGCATAATATAGTTTTGTGATTCCGCCTAAGATTAACCATTTATGATACGAAATAGTAGGAAATTTTATGTAATTCATAGCTTATATGACTAAACAATATAATATAATAGATTCATGTTTTTATAACCCCATCGAATTACCTGTTTATACAACACTAAAGTTGTAACAATATCTAAAGCTCATGTAAAATACAACATCATTATAATGTCATAGCCTTATACATACTGTACATAAGATATACTAAATATCTGAGTATAACTCAAAGCAGACAAACAATAATTACAACGCAAGGCATATATTATAATAGAATTTGTTTAGGTCAGTATTAGGCGTATACTCGCGTTTAGTCACGTTGTGCCACAAATGTTGCCATTGATAGACAATTATAAATCAATTGCGACTTTGATATGAGAAGATTGAACAAAATATAAATTCATTTCCAGTTTTATGATAAAAGATAAAATAGTCCAAAGATATAATCTTATAAATTGATATGAAAAATGTAATATTGCCCCTATTTTTTCTTATCAAAATCAGGCTAACTCTGTATAACTATTAAAAAATAAGTTTAATAACACACTAGTTTTGTTGGCAAACCTACTTATTCTCCATTTGAAAAGATATAAATACAAAATGAAAAGCATAGAAGAATGTAAAGGAAGTATTGCCTTATTGTTATGCATATTTTAAGTAACTCTAACCGCTTAATGAAATGAGCCATTTCTTGTGTTTCTCATATTTGGTGGTTTTATTTGTATTTTGGCTTTTGTGGCCTTTCAACTGGCAGTTCGTTAAAGTAATATCAATTGCATGTTATATGCAATTGTGATGCCGTTCTCATGCAATTCACCCGCTGTTTTGGATGGACTAAACAATAGAGAGCACAATAAAGGCTCGTAAAAGTCAATGTGTGCTTACATAAGGAGAAACATTGCGGCCAATAAATGCGGATATTGAGGCGATAGGCATTAGATGCCAGAAAAAGCTAACCATTAAATAGAAAGTATATAACGGGATAACATTTTCTTGCTATACTTAATACCTTCTCTTCTTAGTTTTCATGAAAGATATATTGACAGAGAGGATGCCATGTATTTTATTTCTAAAATAGCATTTCCAGTGGATAACAACTTTATGCAACAGAAACACATTCGACGAAGATTGAGGTCTACTTCACATTTTTTTGATAGAGACTAACGAAAAATAAAGAGAATTTTCTTTTGTTGAATATCAAACTGAATTTGTGTTTTGATGAAAAGAAAACATTATTCTCTGTACGTGAAAGACTTCACATAAATTTTATATTTTATATTTTCAAATACATCAATACTACAAGATTGCCATTTTTCAATTCTTTTATAACAATACACAAAATTGGTTCGAGTTGTTTAAATATATTAAAATATTCTCCTATTATATTCAATACCTCAACGAAATCCACTTCAATATTATTAAACTTTAAGCTCAATAACTTATTCAGATATAAATTTTTAATTATACTTCAATTTATTTTCATTTTTTATATTGAGAAGAAAAATAGTTAAATGAAAAATGTGTTGCAGTCATGCAATTCAGTCACAATTTCGAAGCGATGTTTGTGAACAAAGTATTGCAAGTTTTAACTTATCTAAAATTAGATGATGCGATCTTTTGAAGAGAACTTTTTCACTATTTCGCTGATTATACACTTCGCCCATTGTTTCTCTTAAAAAAAGTTTTGTGACTTTATTTTTCTCACAACACAGTCTTTAAGGAGAAAAAGAGAGTTTAATAGCAAAAGTGTAAAGAAAGAAAGATCTAAGAACTAAACAAAAGTGGATCAAATCCATTAAAAAATAGCCAAAGAAATAATAGAGAAAACTAAAAGCGATATTATCTGAATCTGAAAGGATTAGGTATTTTTCTTTCTACCCAAGTCTGACACAAATAAACTTTTAGTACTTTTAGTACTAAAAGTGAAGCTCACGTCGAGCTTTCCAGTTGAGCAATGGATAAAAGATGGTTTTGAAACGTAAATTACTTGAGCATTAAATTCCCGAAGGCTAGTCCTAAATCTTAGATGCGATTCAATAATGATCATCAAATTAAAGGAATTCACTTTTATATTATTATTGCTATTACATTGAGTTACATATTGACAGCATATTAGTGTATATTAGAAATAGTGCGTGCATTATATTGTAAATTGTTTAATATATTTTGTGTCCATAAACTATTTCTGTTTAAGTTTTCTCATGCAATATATTCTTAAACTAAATATTAAGTTAGATTGAAATGCGCTTCGAGGCAAACATATAAGACATAATACATGAAACACGCACTAAGAATTAGAGTTGGGTTCATTCGAGTTAATGCCTTTTTAACAAACCAGACTAAATGCAGAGGTCATAACTGCCACTTTTACTTCACAACTCAAAAAAGTTAGTCCGTCGACAGGCGAATCCGCTCAAAATTACTAAAAAACGGCTCCACCCAATCAACATCACTACCATTAACGACATTTCTTATATACGGATATAAGACAAAACTAAATTTATAACTCTCTTGTGGTCACAATATTAGGTCTCAAACAAACAAAAATACAGTTCACTCAAGCGGACGACAAATTGGTAAGTGTTTAGGTTCGTATCAACACATCAAGAAAGTGACGGATAAATAGTCTGCAAAATAGTGGCGAACAATGGAGTTAAGCAACTTATATATGAATATCGATATCAATTCAAGCAAAAAGACTAGAAGAAGTGAATTCAATTTCTTGTCTATTGAGTCAAAGCTATCTTTCGTGATGCGGTTGACACTACTTGGCAGACAAGACTAAATTGGATGGCATTGCAGACTATACTCAATGTGACGTTTTGGTCCGACAATTAATTATCATTCGTTTCACGTATGGTTCAGATGAATATATGATAAGGGGATCAAAACCAATGAAAAATGTTCACTCATATCAAGCAATATAACGCGTGACTCTTTCAGGAAAGCAATGGTAAATGTTATACAAAAAAAGACTTCATAGCAGTTCAACAAAAGAAGTTTGCAAATTGAGTGATAATAGTCTTAAGAAAATACTTTATCTAAAGAATAATTACTAACGTTTCTAATCAGTAGGAAATTTTTTTTCTCTAATTTGAATTAACAATAAATTATTTCAAAAGTTTAGGGAAATTGAGCGACATCTGATAATAAATAAAGTCAATGTAAATATTAATACAATGAAATCTCGATATATCGAACATTAAATTTTTAATGTTTTGTTTCATTGATAGTAAGCCTCATTATAAAAAACAGTTTGTATTTGTATGGATTTTCTTTGAAATTTATTACTTACACTTTAACAAATTGCTTGAAAGTGTTAGAACATATACAAAACATTTTTGAGATTGGATGACCAACATTAATAACAATTTTCATTTTAATTTAACATTACATTTACGATTTTCGAACTATACAGTACAAAGTTAAAAAATGAACATACAAAGTTCATATTTTAAAAAGTTGAGCAAAAAATATTTTCTAAGATTTTACACAAAATGTTAATAGATTATATTGAATTTGTTTCAAATGAATAATAATTATTTATTTTTAAAATTTTAAACAAGCTATAATTTGCCAAAACTTTCATAAGATTATGAGCTTAAAAATTTGGTTTTGATACAAATTTTCAATAAAGTCTTAAATCTAATTGGAACACATTCTTCATATTAAAAATAAAGTTAGAATCGTTTCAAATTTCCTGAAATCTGAACAAAAAGTTTCAAAATTGACCGTTAGTCTCAACTCTGGACATAGCTGCCCTATATCTGTACTGGTCACTTAGGTAATGAATTTAATTATGTTCAACTCCGACTTCAAATCAGAACGGCTATAATAAATTATGAAGAGATTATTCCTCACTATTACCACAACTTAAAATATTGCGAGTTTTTAACTTTTGATTATTAACGCATTAGATTTAAAAAATAATAAATATTTAAGAAAATTATAATAATAACAGTTAAACAGCTTATTATTAAGAAATTTTTATTAGTATTGTTGTATGCGCATGCTTTTACTAAAGTCCAAACTAGACCTTGAATTATTAGTTATTAGTTATTGCAAACTATCAAATTTTGTGGTATGATATGACTTAATGATTATCAAAGTAATAAATCGGTAATAGCATGCCTTGGGAGTACCAAATAATTGCAAAGTTAGTGTTTCGGTAGCTTATTGTACTCTCCGATAATTTTTTCGAAAATACATTTTTCTACTTTACATAAATTTCTTAGTTTTTCGGGAATTAAGTTAAATAATTCCAATGTAGCGGAGGCGTCACAAATAGGGTCGTGAATAACGTTTGGTCCGAATTTACTATCGTTTATAGGGCTTAAAAGCAATAATTTTGACAATTTATCTAAACTTATACTTTGATATTGACCTGTATTTCTTCTGGAGAAATTTTGGATATCAAAGATATTTAAATTATTGAGATTTTCAGGAATTGGAAAACCGGAAATTAGTAATGCTTTAAAATCACTGTCAAAGTTGGCGAATACACACTTATTATTAACCATTATGTCATAAAGTAATTGTAATGCAAGGCTTCTATTTACAGATTTATTGCTTTGATGCTCTTCTTTCTTAATATGTATGTATTGTTTGGGTATTCTATTATTAAATTTAAAGTCTTTGAGGTTTAACAGACTATGATATATGATTTTAATGGCATTCAATCGTCTATTATTTGCTCCCATATGTTCCTTAACTTTTGTCATAACAACAATACGTGCGGCGCAGTTCATAAAAATAGTTTTACCTTTAAATTCTTCATAACAGGAATAAAACTCAATATCGATAGCTATAGTTGAATCTTTAGGTAACGGATTCACTGGATTTAGCTCTTGATATAAAAAGGCTGCATTTGGTGTCGGCGTTTTCATTATTACATTAGTCGTAGAGTCATATAAACAGAGATGATTAAACGGTGTCTTTTGATAGTTTCCTTCGCAATACGCGATATGACCTTTCATACAATGACATTTAGCCTTTTTTCTTGACTTCTTTTTCTCAATCATTGTTTCCATTGATTTAATGCAAAATTTGTCT
>JAUJYU010000042.1:0-23719 GCA_033995675.1 Nothrus silvestris
CTTCAATAAATATATTTTTCAAACCAGAGATGAATAAAATATAAATAACATACTTAATGAAAGAAAGGCAGAGCGCGCGATATTAACTTATTTTTTATTACAGTAGTTTAATAGTCAGCGGAATTCAATACTTAAAATTATAATAAAAGCAATTTACTGCTTTGGCTATTGATATTTATTTGATGATTATTATATGAATATTTGTTACTACGAATTTTGCAAACTCTTAAAGATTTCAAGAGCTCGCGTGCCATAACTCTTATAATTTTACAAAGTCTTCGCGTGCCATTTCTCGAAGCTTGCCGTGCCACGATTGGCACGCGTGCCGCGTGTTGCCCATGACTGGTTTAGTCAATACTTAAATCCCTGATAAGCCTCTCCAGAGGATTATCCTACCGGTAAAGTTAACTGAAAAATCACTTCTTAAAGTCTAGTCTAAAGTTTTGGTTTGCATTTATGCGGTTTCATAGGCTTAAAATGTTTGTAACTGTTTGTAAACGATTAGTCGTGAATTGCTTTAATCCAAATGAAATTATTAATTAAAAACTTGAATATAAGAAGGTTACACAAGTGGAACTTTGCAACTTTTTATTATTAAAGGAAAGTATAGTTGCTGTTGATCCAAACAGATAGCGCGCACTATCGCACTATAAATGGTAGTCTAAGAGCGTAATTGTTCATAATTACAGATCCTATTGGACGTTAAGCTAAGCCAAGCGCCTCCTTTGCTAAAATGTTGGGAATAAACAGTACTGCCATAGCGTTTATTAACTTTGATGCCCTCTATTGCTGCGTACAGTACAGGCAATTGCTTGCCTCTACTGCAGAGTCTACTCCTGTCTATCCTGTATTGCCTCTATTGCCTCATCCAAACTGTTTGTGTAAAATCAATGATAAAGAATGGAAGAATGAGAGCATGGCTGACGTCCTCCTCAGGTGTACGCGTCGGAAACAAGCGAATCCACGACGAAAAAACGGTACGATTTTTAAAACTTTTTTAATTATTCAATTCAATGAACGCGTTGTGCTTTTGATAATAAGAAACTGTTGTTGAGAGATGTCTTACCTTTTTATCTCATTCCTTATTCGTTAACTGAAAGACTTTTAGTTTATATATAGATTACACGTAAAAAAGCGTAAAATAAGAATATAGGCTAAAAATAACTTTGAGTAAGTTTAATGGGTTTCAAGTTTACTAACTTAAGTCATTGTCTTGTTTTCTAAAACTTCTTTTAAAAACTTCTTTCAAACTTATGGGACGACAAATACTTCTATTCATAGAAAATTTTATCTAACAATTTGTTAGTTTCAAACAATGTTTCAAATGACTCACTTTTACTGAGAAAGTAATAATGTGTAGCTTTTATTATTGTTGTTAAAGTTGATGCCATCCGTTTTGCATTTTGATAAAAGTCATAAACTGTGAATTGAATGTCAATATGTTATCTTTTAAAATTTGGTCAAATAATGATTTAATTTGTAGACAATGCATAGTATATATTAAAACCTAATTTGTTTGAAAGTTAGATATGATATATTATAAGTTTATGCTAAAAGGTTTTGTCAATTAAATGAAGGCAATGAAAGGCTACGAAAGGCTACGAAAGGCTACGAAAGGCTACGAAAGGCTACGAAAGGCTACTTGAAAGTTTGCACATTTGCAAACCAAATATATTGCTGACAAAGTCCAGATGACCACTACAGGTCGTTAAGGTTGCGCTAAGAATTTACAACAGCCTGTCTTAATCATCCCTTTGCTAACGTAGAGCTCTTTACTTTCTATATCAGAACTGATAAGTTATGCTTCTAAGAAGGTGTGTATGTGTGTGTTGGGAATCATATGACACAAACAAAATAGAGACACACAAACGAGAATACAGACCAAATTCTTCAATATAAGCCTGTTTTTGTGCTCCACCAGCGCTTTGACATCCGGTCTGCTGGACCGCCACTACCAGAGTGAGAGTCATGATTGCCATCCCTGGCATTGCAGTTATCAGAGCCATGGCTGTGATCCTTGCAATGGTAGGCATCCCTGCCATCCCTGCCATCACCACCTGGTTTATATTTGTTGCTTATGTGCGGCAATCTTCAAACAGTGAACAGAGCTTTCTTTATATATTGACTGATGTTTTGCATGTTTCTAATTATCAGTGCCATTAAATTTTTTAGAATTATGTTATCATCATTTTTACTACCTATCATCCCATCATCATTAAAAAAATGTGTATTTTCATACATACTATGCATTCACTCATCTTTAACGAAATAACAAATTTATTTTGATTTTGCTCTCGCTTTACTACCATATGGTATAGTAATTGGCTTTGAGTTAAATTGGCTTAAAAATAAACAAAAGATGTCTTATATGAGATCTTAACATATATTAGCTGAGGTGATGTGTGATGTGATGCGAAAATTTGGAACATTCAGTCTTACGTAATATCAAATAAGTTAAATACAAGACAACAAGTCGATTGATTAGATGCAGAGCCAGTCGATGCGACCTCTGTTTACTAACTTTCTGTTCATATCTTTTTTATATAACCCATTTCTCTGAGTTGCAAAATAGTTGAACACCAAAAATAAAACGTATGCTTCAAATACTATATTATTTTTACTTTGAATCAATCTTTACTGAAGTGTTCCTTTGGTTATATTGATAGCCAGGCATTAACTTTCACTCTCATTTTGAACAAAACAGTAGAACCTATTCTTAAAGGTAGATCGCTTTGAGCGATACCCGAACTAAATTTATTGGTGGTATATATGCAGTAACAAGTATTGAACAATGTTTATGATTTATGAATTTATATATCGTTAGCTACATATAGTAGCTCTTCTTTGCTGATGCAGATGTAGTGCCCGTATTATAACTTATATTCTGATATCGAGCTAACAACTGAACCTTTCTAATGCTCTCTTTGATTTTGGCTTTTGAATAAGCAGCTGGGGTTCAATATACATCACTTTTTTAAGAACCCCACATAGAATACATGCACACACAGTACATATAGCACCCTGTGGTTAGAATGGGACCATTTAGAAACTGGGAAATTCCCGAATGACATTTTTAATAAGTTGAACACAGAGGATAATATGACGTTCAATGAACGGATCCCTTTTTGAGTGAGTGAGGCTTCCATACAATAGGTGTTCAGGCAATCCCAATGTTAAGGTGAATCAGGACTGTCGTGTGCCGTCCGGTCACCTTTTCAAGCAGTGCGACACGTGCCAGACCAGGTGGGGCGCAATACTACTCACTAGAAGCTCAATATAACAATACAATAGACTTACAACGTGTGAGACTCTGTCTGCAACCGACAGACTTACAAATGCTGTTAACGGTCTTTCCATTAGAAGCTCTACTACAAGACCTGTTCAGGCAATTCTGCCTCACATTATAATCAGAACGAGTGAGATTTGATTCTATTGTGCAGCTTCACGGCTCACTCGCCCCACTTTCTATTATTCTTGTTATTCAATATATCCATCGTTTCGTTAAACAATCATACCTTTGAGGCTTTATTTAACTTATTTTAGACTAGAGAATGAGTTGAAGTAGTAATAGTCCGTTGTCCCTTACATGGCCCTTACATCCCTAGTCCAGGTGAGTTCAGTTTGTCAACCTTTGCTTAAACTACAGTATATCTTGACATGTTCAGCATTTGTTTTTAATCATATTCAGCATCATATTTTAGACTAATTGTTCCTATTTTTTGGTAAAGCTTTACACCTTTCAAACTTAATTTGACTAAAACTATAATAAATAACTTTTCAAATAAAGAACTCATTAAAACTTTTTTCCAGACATTGTAGTTAATGAATGTATGGGTCAGTTATTCACCTAAGTCTGGCTCCAGAATAGTTATGCTCTAAACTTTACATCTTTAGCAAATTGATTCAAGAATAAGACTAACTATTGGTGCCATAGCTATACCTCTCCCTAACAAACATAAAGCCTCCCACATCAGACCTTGATCTTTTCGATATTAGTGCGATGGGACATCCTGTGTGTGCCGTTAACTTTACAAAACGCCGTATTTATAAAGTAACTTATGTGCTGCTAATAATTAATGAGCAACATATGTGTGCTTTGCTCTTTTTCGTTGTATTTCACATGTACTGTGAATTACGTTTTTTGTTTCAGGTTGTCTTTTGATAGAAAGAGCTTTTTCTTTATGAGGAAATAGCCTTTAAAGCGTTAACAAAACCCATTACTTCTATTAATCTATATCTAAGTTATACATTATGTGAACAATAACTTATGATGGGATATCGTGATTGTGACTTCCATTCGCATTTAGTAGCATTTCTGTAACTTTCTCTGTAAGCACTTCCCATTTTCTCACTGATCAGTAGGAGGATTGAGGATTGAGGTGTCGTCGTTTGCGAATAATGAACAGGAAATGAAAAGATCTACAAATCCTTTGTGACAGGAAATTGCATGTGCTTTTCAGGTATCAGCCAATACTTGATTATTGTGGTGGACAAGAATCTCTCTCCTCTCTCTCTCTCCCTCTGCTCTCTGTCTCACTCTCTCCTCATCTCTGACAATACATTTAATGCTCATCTCTTGTGAGTGAAAGTGTGAGTCTCTCAGTTGCGACCATAGAGTTTGTGTAAGTGGTAAACATTTGAATACTACAGAATTGTAGTGTCCATCTAAGTTGGTGTGCATGGACTCTAACATTGGATTCCGTCAGTATTGTTCTGTTTGAATGAATGGTGAAAGTAAAATGAGTCCTTTGAGAAACAAGAACACAGAGAGAGTTGTTATGCGGTTTTTCCTTAACGACTTGAGCATTAATTTTTTAGTAGTGACCATTGTGTGAGATCAAGCTCTCTGTTTGATGTTGAGCTTAACAACCATTTCAATTGACGCTAACTGTTTGATAACAAATTATTTACAACATACCCAAGTGTATACTTTTCATGAATTTTATCATTTCTTGTGGCAGATAGTAGTTTAAGTCAAAGCCTTTTTTGTTAGAGCAAGTGATCAAAAAATCAATTTATATAAATCAATAACAAGAAATAGCGAACTATAAACATGATTACTTTCTTCATGTATTGAATTTCTTTAATGGCATTTGATAGCAGTGCAAAGCATTCATCAAAACTTTTGCCGTTCAAATAAAAAGGAAAACACTTGATAGCATTTACATGAGACCTAATTAACCTGTTTAAGTCAGCATTTGTTCAAAACATCCTGTGCTGTCTATCTTTATTGAATCAATGCTCTAAACGCTTATTATACAGGCATTAACGACAAAAATTAACTAACTCTACAAAACGGAAATGATAACTATAATGGTTGCCAAGCATGAGCTCCTGTCAATTAATTTGACTCTTAACAACTTCTAAATGGTTTAGATATAAATTAAGTTATTTATTCACATAATCTCCATTACGTTATACTCTTTTTATATATTCCAGGAAATCAGTTATGAGTAAAATTAGAAAATACATTAGTCATTCTCTATCATTTCATATAGTATTGAAATTGTTTCATTTCATTGTCAGTTTGTTTTTAAACTTAACAAAAAAGCAATTAATTTTTGTTTCAAAAAAATGTTTACTCAATTAAATCAGTCAAACATTTGAATACTTCGTTATTAAAGTTTAAGAGTCTGTCTATAATTATTTGAAGCTTTGAATTTTGATTAATAATAAGTATTTCAATAAAATTTATCAAAAGTATTCGAAACTTATAATTTATTTGAAATAAGAGTTACTAAAGAGGTTAAAGGAACGTAATTTTGAAGATATAGAATTCTCTTTAGTTATAAAATTTATGACATGAGCCTTAGTTTTTGAGTTTGATTGAAAAATTAAAAATTCAAAACCTCTCACACTCTTTCATACTTACTCTACTCATACCTCAAATATGTTATAAATGTTTAAGTTATGCATTTTATGTTTGAAAGATATTGTTCTAAACTTTTTTTCAGCTTTTGTAATATAATGCGATTGAAGTCAGCATATTATGCATGCGTGCTTGTCATTGTCACAATCACATCACATTACACTATTTCCAATTGATATGTTCTCTGTGTTATGTTATGTGTTGTCTATGCAGTAGTGAAGGTGAACAAAGATAAGGTTTTTTGTTGTTATAATTCTAGTATAAATAAAGAGTGAGCACTATTTTGCATGAGTTCTATGTTTTCAATTGAAGATTCCTGTGCTTTGAGCGGAAACTTCTGTCAGTGCCAGAAGAAATTGGGAAAAGTATGAAAGAGTGATTTGAACGAGAGATGGAGAGAGACATAGAGAGAGAGCGAGAGAGAGAGAGAGAGAGAGAGCGAGAGAGAGAGAGAGAGAGAGACGATGCTTAAGCATTTTGGCAGTACTTGAAAGTTAAGGTTCTTTGCAATGGTGTGAATACAACGATTTGAACTATTTTGTATAATATATTTAATGTCCTTCACTTTAGATTATTCTTCTTTATTTTGAAATAAATTCATTGGAAATGTAGTTAACCAGACTTAAGAATATTGGTTTTATTTGATTTAGACTGATGTGAATAATTTTTTGCTATTAAATAAAAGATTTAATTATGTTTATCCAGTGATTTGAGATGAATTGAGTACTTTTCGCATACCTGGCGAAAGAAAGAGCAATATAAACAACAATTTCAACATTGCGAAGCAATAACATACAAATATAAACAGACACGAGACACCGCTTGGGAAACATATATTATTAGGTACTATGGGATCAAAGAAAACATATGATTATTGTGTATATTTATATTCCTCCTGAGATTGGTTACAATAATATATTTGGACATTTTCAAAAGACATGATAGGAATACTATTCTTTGTTTCATTTTTTATATTTTAAACTTTTTTAAAGTGTTAGTGATTTTTTAAAATTTTCAATGACTCGCAAAGCTTGTAAAATAAATAATCTAAACTTCTTTTATTTTAATGAACTTAAATGCTTAGAACTATATAAACATTAATGGAATGTTAATCATCAACAAAAAGGTGTTCGCTTACTTTGTGAAACCTGTGTTTTTTATTCTTATTGCTATTTTTAAATGGTTTCAAACTTCAATCATTTTCATTATCTAAAGCTCAAGATTCCATTCTATCCTCAAATATCATTCATTCTATCATTTTTGAAGAAATATTTTAATACAAATAATTAGAAAACTATTGAATTCTATCGGTTTAATTGTAAATAAACAGTTATTTTAATTCTCAAACGGAAAATATAACTCTAAATATCATCTTTTTTAATATTGACTTAGGTTTTAATATAATTATTTCGTAAATAATAGGACTTTATTTTGAACACTTATGTGTTTATTTTTAAATCCCGATCCCGTAGAGACAGAGCCGCACATCTAATACAAACATCCAAACAATGATTTAAAGTGGAGTGCATTATATTCCCCGTTTGTTTGATTTTAGCCAAAGTTGAGTTACCATTTTTTCATAGCTATCACCTCTTGTTAGAGCATAGCATTAATAAGACTATATTTTTGTTGATTGATTTGGATTCTTCTCACACGTCAACTACAAAGTGGTAAGTTTTAAGAAATCACTTTAATTTTCTAAATACATTTGTGTGAAGTTCCATAAAATGCATTTCTAACTTAAAGTATAAATATGTTTGCAGTTTTAGATCTAGTTTTACAAATGCAAACCTGGAAAATATTTTTCAACCACTTAGAAGTGAATAACTAGGGATATGCTTTTGCTAAAGAGTAAACCACACTATGGTTTAGATTTGCGGGTAGTGTAGAGCAAATGTACATAAAGTAATGTAAAGAGGAATAATATTTTCTTGAGTGTCAACTTGAGACAGATCGTCATCAATCAGGCCTGTGATGAGATCCGGAAAAAGTTGTGCTTTGCATGAATACGATTACTATATATATTTGCGATATATATGACACAGCTTTCTCTTTTCTGACCAAAATTAAGTTTACACGCTTTACATAAAAAAACTCTAAAGCATTACTAATACAGTAGTTTATGTTAGTTCTCTCAAAATCATATCAAATAATTACTGACAAAAACTATTCAAAGCCCTCAATGTTATTAATCATATCTTCTTTTAATGCATTATATCTTATAATGTAATTTTTCTTAAGTCATATCAAATTTGTTTCAAACGCTTGATATTTATGACCGACTTTTATATTTAAATGTATTTATAATGCAAACAAATATTCATTCATTACATTTATATCCCCTTTATTTTATTTGTTGAATCAATTTTATGAAATAATTGCAGAATATATACAATATATAAATATATACAATATATAAATTTATACAATATATCAAGTAGAAATAATAATTATTCTAACCGAATAGGTCAGCAACCTTTGCAAACAGAATCGTTGACTCATTAGTAGATTTATTGTTTACTTGCGCTAAATTTGCCGTTTAGTATAACAAAGACGATTACACTCAATGATCTTGTTTTGGTCGAAGTTAGCAAAGCCTTTACCTCAAAGCGCAGGCTATGACCAAATCTTCGTCTTTAGTTTAGTTTTAAGTCTGTGTCTTATTGCGAATTTTTTATACTTCTAAAAGTTTGGCAGACTTTTTAAAAGATACTATTTTTAATGTAATATATCCTTAAGGGGTGGCACTTATTATGTGTAACTATGTCTGTGAATATGAGAGAAGAAACTTAGGAAAGAGTGAATTTACATGCTTTGTAACTTTAACTTTAAACATACATATGAAAGTTGATTCTTAAAAATAAGTCTCTACTATGCATAGAAATGTCTATTATTGATATGCAGAGATTGTTGTTCGTTAATGTCCCCGAGCGTATACTTTTTTCCATTAGTTGACTTGCATTGAACAAAATGGGTTTTTATTTCGTCATAAGAAACAATGCAATGCCAATTCATATCGACCTGTTTTTACTATTGCTTTTACCAGTGCTTTACCAAAGTTTAAATTCATATTTTGTAACAATAGCCTAGTTGTGGTCCTCATCACAAAATAAGTGCGACAGCAGAACTATTTGATTAGATCCATCGCTTCTATAGCATTGATTCTCTTATACTCTCATAGCTTGAGGTGATATAACGATAGATGAGACAAATGCGAAAATGTCATATCGAACAAAAACAATATATTGGTTATGTTGGAGTTATGTGTTCTAGACACATCTTACTTAAAATGTAATATCCTTCCACCTGTCCATTATTCGCCCCCTTGAATAGTCTGAGCTATATTTTCCTTGGGGTTCTCATCTTTTTTCCCATGACGAGAGCTAATGCACCATTTTGGCAGTGCTGCCGCTGCCTTCTCTGCCTTTACAGCTCTCCTTTTATTTGCTTCCCCTATATATATGTCTCATTTTTGTGCTTTGTCTCCTTTTCCCCTATCTTTGATGTAGATGTGGGTGCAGAGCATGCAGTGCAGCCTCACGTAACTCAATGTTTACTCAACCATCGCAAATATCAAGAGTCCGTTATATACTATTATTATTATATATACGTTAAGCTTTGTTTTTTCACTTACCTTTACTTTGAGTGCTACTAAACTTTGACTGTTAGGCTTAAAGGTCTCAACTTTTTTATGAGTTTTCTTTATTGAATATCTAAAATACATTTTTCAAAACTTTTTCCTTAACCCCATTTAAAGTAATTGAATTTTTCACTTTATAAATAATTTAAAGTTTTTTATAATGAGCTGATTTCTAAATAAAGACTCAAAGATACGAAACTTAAAAAAACATTTTAGAGATAGAGAGAATTGATAAGAATTAGGGGATAATTGCTTTTATTGAAAAAATTAAGTAAAAAATATTGCGATAGTTTAGTGATTGAAACGATTGAAGCAATCAAAGCGTTCAAACTTAAAATAGAATGATTTATCGAAAATGTCAGTTATATAAGAGAAGAGCTAAAGAGCTAAAGTTAGTGCAATAGCTAAATGACTTAGTGACTGGCGCTGTTTCAATTTTTATTATACCTGTTATGGAATGAACTGATAAAGCTATTGGCTCTTCTTTGCCAATCTCACGGAAGTCCTTTGTCTGTCTTTCTGGTGATGTTATCGAGTGGAATAAGAAGAACTCCAAACGGCAGTACATTCTCTTTCTTTAACATTTGGTTTATTTTTGGCGCTTATAAAAAAACAATCACAATATAATAGTTTTAATAATAAAAATAGTGCTCTTTTGCGATAAACCCGACCGCAAAATATGGAAATCAGTTTTGAATCGGCTTATTCTCTGAGCATATTTCAAGTGTGTAACGAGATTACAATATCTGGATTGCATTTTCCCATTTCTTTCATCCCTACTGTAATATTCATGCAATACTTCTTGACTGCATGTGATGTGATGTGATGTCTCGCTTCTACCTTTTGCACACAATGTTGACATAAGCGTCTAAGAGAAGTAAAACTCTTACATTCTCTTTGCTATACTCAGATATTTGAGTCTCGTATAAATTAAGATAAATGGCCTATTCCTCGCTGACTGGGTAACGATGCATCTTATTTCATGCCTGAGAAAGGCTTGTAGTTTAAAATGCTTTTCTATATGCAATATTTTGATGGTTTATTATTATTATTACGAGACAAAAACCCTTCAAAAAATGAATAAAGTTTGTGTACTTGTATATCGACTAAAATATACACACTATCATCACTACACCATTGGAGCGCTAGCACAGATCAAGGATACTATCATAGCATTATACCCAGCATAATGTATAAGATGCTAACTTATAACTATATAGTTCAATAACTTATAACATAATACTCCACAATCTCTCATATTTCTCATATACACCGCAACACAAACTTAACTTAATTCTATCACATTTGGAATGTGATTCATCCCTTCAAATCATGATTTATTTAGCTATTTTGCATCTCGTATTTTCAATTAAATTTCAATATTTCAATTTATTCGCTATCCGTGTATTACTTTTTATGATCAAATTGTCAACAATCAAAGCCTTTTATTTAGTATATTATAACTTAATTTCTTTTTATTTGTTATCTGAGAAAATAAAATTTAAGAAAGGTTTCACTTTTGTTTCAATCATAAATAATTCATTAAAAGGAAATCTGAACTTTTTCATTTAATAATAATTTAAAAAGAAAATGTCAATCATTATTATACTTTGTATTGATTGCTGTCTTAAATTATTGTACTTTTACCATATTCTTTCTTTATTGATATATATTTTGGATTAAAAAAAGCTGAAATGTTTCTGAATTAAATATAATATGGAATACCTTTTATAACCTTTAATGTAATTTTAACTGAAGAATCGTGAAAGTATGGCCTAATAAAGAATGCATTGATGAGCAGTATTGGCCTTATATGATATAAAATAATATAGCTTTATATATATGATATGAACATTTATATAATATAAGCCTTAGAGAAGTCAATCCTGTGCCATCAGATAGTAGGTGACAGTTTTCATTTGAGCGTGACAAATTGTCGGTACCGCTTCGGAAACTGGATCATCATTCATACGCCACTGCACTTGCCCTGTTTTGTGATATATCACAGCCAACACAGTAATGCTGTATTATAAACCTTTTGGGTGAAATGCTTGTTTGTGTGTATGTGTGTCTCTGCACAGCCAATATCGATAAGGTGTGTGTATGTGCGGCAATGCTATTCCATTTAAGGGCATTAGAGCTCAATGAAGAAGAGTTATCTTTCTTTTCTTGCATCAGTCGATCAATACGAAAATACAAAATATCCAATAATTTAGTTTCACTAAATTGAATATTACACTACACTATTATATACTAAAATAACAAATTCAATAATAATAAAAAATAAAGCGTGTGATTGGTTTTTGTACTAATAGAGACCAATTACTATTCGCCAAAAACACTGAAAAGCAGGTGGAGTTTACATATCTGTGTTCAGGTCGTGATTACAGGTAGGCCTCACATCTGCCATCAGTGTTAACTTTATCACTTGTTTTCAATATAAAAGCTTCTATTTGTGATATTCGCAGTTTTACAGTTAAATCCAAAGTAGAAATAACTAAATTTAATAATGTATTTCACTCACTCACTGATAAATTTGAATTCTGTAATGAATGCGATCACATATAAATTACACTAATCTTCTTCACCATTACTGAGTTCATGAATTTTATTTTAGAGTAAGTTTAGCCTACAATCTAACTCATATTGAATGATGAATGCATTCGTTTGTTTGGTTGTAGGGCTGCCTCGTTATTATCACTCGATTGAGAAACAAATATGCGATTTAGTAATGTGTCGAATAGAGCAAAACATTAAGCAGACTCATGAAAATTGAGCCAATCATCCAATATGTGACAGAGCAGAGAGTGATCAATTCGCTTAAGTCATATTTTCGAGAGTAAACAACTCAGTGGTGATGATGTCTCAAGGTTTCAATTTTTGAATGATAAATTATATTTGGCGCGAGTGCACAATACTTTTATTTATCTAACCCAATACTATGTAATAATACTAACTATTTCTGGCTTAACAGTGCAAGTGCTGCACTCACCGACATCTCCTTTTCGCTAAGCGAGGATGCGTTACCATAACTACAATTGGCTTCAATAAGCCAAAGCCATGATGACGAATCCCACTTTGGTCAATGACCATTACGTTCAACTACATTTATTTGCAAAGCATGTGTCGTCTCATTCACTTTCCCCATCCATAAATGCATATATACTTTCTATGCAAATGAGATTTCACGTGTAATAATAAGCACCTGATAGCCCGGGGATTTGCTCCTCATCTCATGTGCAATGCACTGCACTCATGTGCGGGCATTAAGTATATAATACGTAGAGTGTGCCGTCAGCTCTCTCGCTCTCTCTCTCTCCCTCTCTCTCGCTCTCTCTCTCCCTCTCTCTCGCTCTCGCTCTCTCTCCCAATCATTGTTGTATTAATGCATTTACTGATATCGCCCTCAGGTATCAGAACTGATGAGAAATGCAATGCAGGGATGAGGGGAGAGAGTAAGAGCTGGAAGCCCTACATATCAGAAATAATGTGAGCACATATTTGTGTGCATGATTCACGTGCTATTATAGACACACGACACACACCGGTCTTATAGCTTAGCTTTGCTCTCAAATCTCATCTGCATTTCTATCTTATTACGTCATTTAATTTATAAATTGGTCGGAATATTATTGTTATTGCATTTATTATTATTTTTTAAATATATAAACGTGTTATTGAGGATTTCGTACGCTATTAATACTGAGTACATTTTAATTTGATTTTGTTTAACAATAACTTTAAACAATAATTAGGATTTGTTGACGCATTAATTTTTGGTTATCAAATACAATCAGACAATAACAGTGAATAAATCGAATTGGAGACCTATTTTGAAGCATTTCATTCAATTACCTTTTCATGTTAAGTTATACTCCTTTCAAAGTTTTCATTAATTTCTACACACGAACAAACATTTGTTTATTCAATAAAAATTTTTAAATGTGATAAAATGCACAAAACAGTGAGTCTTTTCATTGCTTATTAAGCATATGTTGGTGTTTAGGAAAATTTTTAGTATAACGAACTGAAACTTAAAAATTATATTCCAAATGAAAGTAAAAATTTGTCATCAAATTTGTCATCAATACTCAAATAAACATTGAATTTAATTATACCATTTTCATTTCATGCATTTCAAGACAAAAAAACTCTTGAAGAGATATAAAACTCAATACACCCACTTGTAAACAAAGGTTAAACTTATTTATTATTTCAATTTTTCGAAATTAAATTATTCATTTGTGTTGAAAGATAAAGTCTAAAAGTCGAAAATATTCTTACCTTTTCTTACACTTGAATACAGGCATAAACTATAAATTTTTAAAAAATACTTTAGAACAAATTCCTTTGCATTAACGATGATTTTTAAGTACAACTCTTACTTATGAATTGCTTTAAATAGGGTTAGAATTAATTAATTTATTTGTTAATTGAAAAATTTACTAAATGTTCTGAATTGTGAGTAAACATATCTAAATCTATTTTAAATGGAGTTGACGTAGTATTGAGCTCAATGAACTATTCTTTGTGAGATTCATTTTGGCATTTATAACATTAATACTCCATATCATAAATAATTATTATCAAAGTTTATACTATTTATAAGTTGGCTCTAACTTTTTGGTATTCATTTACAATTTTAAATTTGGTATTCATTTGTGTCCATAAAAAATATTGAACACTTGACACAAATGCTTTTCTTAGTTACAGTTATCATACATTTGGGATAGTATTACTCCTTTGAAGCAAAATATGCATATATTCTGCTCAATGATAAAGTCAGTTCGAATTCCAATGATTTAGTGGTGGCTCTGATAAAGACTCAAAATCAAAAAATAACATAAGACATAACTCGCTTAAGACGTGCCTGAATGTTTTTAGGCTTTTAAGATTTTCAATGATATAATGACGAGCAAAAGCTATAAAGTTAAGCCACTTTAAGCTATCACAACATACTATTACCGACTGATACCTTGCCAGCAAAGCATTTGCAATACATTGTTCAGTAAAGTTGAGCAGGAAGTTAGTTGCCTCGTCAGCAGTTTGTCCTATGATATAAAATAGTGTATGTATTGCTCATATAAGCTCGACTTACTCGTTAGGTGACTGCTGTTCTCGGTGTTCAATGAGTGCACCTTAACTTTAGGTCCTTAAGCGTAGGAAATTTTATAGGTCTATTTCAAGAAGAAATTTCCTGTGTATCATGTATTTCATGATATGATAGTTTACCAAAATAGAAACCATAGAAAGCAAATGCAAAACTATTTCAGCGCAATTCACTAACTCATAAGACTTACGAGTTTGTATCTCACAAGTACTTCACTCTTCTCTTTATTGTGTACTCTATTCTCCATCTCTACTAAAGAAAGTATTTTATTGATATTTAGTAGAGTTCGCTCAATAACTTTAAAAGAATAGTTCAATCGAAAAAGTAATATTTAGCTATCAATAAATGTGTTTCTTGAAACAGGTATGACTTGTGTGAATGATTATATTACTGGTATACTTGATATTCAGTAAGTTTGATATTGATATATAAATTATAATGTATTATATATTAGATGCGATGATATATATTTGTGCATTATTGGATTGACATATTGTCAGGTTATATGATTATTTAGCTGATTGTGACACCTGCTACCTATTCTACCTCTGTTGCTATGGTGATATTGAGGAAAAGTCAGAATTACTGTTAGGTATTTTATTTTGAAGCAGTTTAAGCCTGAGTAGAAGGTGTAGCAGAGGATGATATTTTGTACGCGTTTTAGTTTATTTTGATCGTATACCGAACTAATAGTGATCTTGTCATCTCACTGGTGCACCTTTTCCTTTCAGTTAAGTGATGCGAGAAAAGCTATCGAGCTGTTACTAAGGTTACTCTCTGTGTTAATGCATTACTCTATGCCTCTACTATTGTGCACTTAGTTAATCAATTCATTTTATAATAAATCTATTGTTGCAGCTATTCTTTTCATTATTACTATCTTTCACTGTGTTATGCACTAACATTTGCATCTCTCTGTGCTCTGTGTAATGCTATTTTGAATTTACTGCTTTAGTAATAAACTTATGCAACATTTATTCGTAAAACGATCTATGCGTTAATTATTTAATTTGGTAATGCCTGGAGCATCACCTGCTTAATTACATGCAAAGCTTTATAATGCAATCAACGCAAATTATTATTACTTTTTCTGACACTAAACTCCAATCATTTACAATTGCGTTCCGTTTGTAGTGCTTATAAATAGTATTGTATATAATACACGTTATACATTACAGTAGAGTCAACTTAAATGTGTAAAAGTTATATTCACTATTGTATGCTATATTGTGTATATGTGGGCAGTTATCCTTAAATTGTAAATGTCTGACAGGTGGTGAATATTGTGCTTTGTAAATAAACGACATGCTTTCTTGAGTTTAGCACAGTTTGGCACATGTTTCTGTTGAAGTCAGCGAAAAATGGCTTTCAAAAAGATGCTCCACTGTATGGAATGACACCAACATATACTACCCATACATATATACACGTATATAAACTGAGTGTAAGTGTGAAACAGAGTCAAAGAAACAGAATAAGTGAAGAGAGTGAGAAATGCAACATAATTATAGTGGTACACATGTTGAAATGAGCAAATTGGTGAGCCTTGTTGTGTACAATGCTAGGCTATGCTAAGTTATGCTGTGCTCTGCGCCACCTTAACTACAATTGCATTTTGCTTTGAGAAGTAAGAAGAGAAACCAAGTACGTGCTCGTTTCTCTCAAGAGCTTTTCTGCTCACGTCTCTCTAGGATCAGGTGCAGCAGCAATTGCACGAATAAATTAAGGATACAGTACAGCAGTCGGGGAACTAGCAATTCTTTTTCAGTCAATATTCACTGAATCTCTTTCAGTTGATTTCAGTTGATTTCAGTTAGTTTAGTCGAGTTGTACAAAGTTGTGTAGTTGTTGTACAGTTCTATACCTGCTATTGCTTTTGGGTCCAATTCAAGGCACGTACGATCAAACATAAATGAGTTTTGTGTCCTACATGATTGTGACTCACCTTTAGTTATATTGGACTTCATCTCATCCCCCAAAGGACTTTGATTCTGATGGAAGAAGCGTTGGATGCATTTAGTTTACTTCCACTCCATCTCTTTCTGACTAACAAACAGTTCGCATACATAAACTGTGCACAAACTGCTGTCCTATCAATTGACACTCGATGGGATGCAATGCAGCTGTTATTGAAATCCAAGTAAACGAACGGCACTACACTTTAAAATGTTGAGCAAACATAGTATTATATTTCTTCATTTATTGATTGACTGACTATACACCTGATTCATTTCAGACATTCTTTGAGAATACTTGTACTTACGCTTATAGTCCATGCCCTCAAGTATACACAGTTATTGTGTTGCTATTGATTGATTTTTTATGTATTTAATTCGTTAATCTTTTGCTTTACGATCATTTGCATGCATACACATTAGTTGTTGCGTCAACTTTACCAAAGGTAATCTCAAAATTAAAATGATTAGCATATTATACTCTATTGTTATTCAAATTGAGCAAATGCTAACTTTTTAACTCGATATGTGGTCGTGTTGACAAACTTAACTTTGATTAAAAATCATGTTATCCTAACTGTCTATTCCTTCTTTTGGTTCTTTATTTTCTTCTCCATTCATTATTATGTAAGTGTTCTTCAAAGGCACAAATGGTTCAAGACTTCCATTACTAGTATGAGAATTGCGTACTTCACTTTGTTGAATGAGCATAATTAGAGACTGGATAATAAGCAGCCAATTTACTAAATAAGTACTTAAATAAGCAATGGCAACATGAAAAATATGCATTTCATTTATTTAAATTTATATGCAATTTATTTAAAACTGGCAAAACCGTAAAATTATTAATTATCGCTATTAAAAGATTTCTTTAAATCAAATCAAATTTTTTTTCAAGTAATTGTCAATTAAATGGAATTCTTTTATAAATTTTCTAAGTATTGCATCTCTTTTGAATCGATGAAAAATTTTAGAATAACATAAAATATTATGTACTGTATATATAGTATTTTGGATTAATTAAAACAGTTCAATCATATTTCTAAAGAAGTATTTTTAATATGAAAACTAAGTTAGTTTTAAGTTAGAGTTAGTATACTTAAACTTATTAAATATATCAAAATTGCCTTTGATTTTATTTCTTTTTAGACTCAAAGAGACTGAGCTTAAGTCTTCCGAGCCTAGACTCAAATTTGACAGAGCATGAGCCTCAAGCTCAAGCATGAGCCTCAAGCTCATGCATGAGCCTCAGATCCTTAAGTCGAACCTAGAGCGTAGGACTTTTCTAATTATTAAGTGATATTGAAGCAAAATTATGTTTAAAAAACTGTTTAAACTTTATTTGAAATAACTTTTTTCTATCTTAATTTAATACTGAATCACATAATAGATTTAAATTAATTAAAAACCGGATTGAATTAATTAACTAGATGAAATTAAATATTTTGAGAACTAACTTCGTAGAGAACAATATTTATTAAAATATCCACTCTAAGATAAAGTGTTATCACAAGTATAATTAAGTTTTATATCTGGTAAATTTGTGCAAAATTTCCCTGAATTTGTAAATTATAATCTTTAGTATAAATACTAACTTAGTATAAGCTAAATATTTTCATATGAAGCAGCACGACATCAAACTTTTAAGCAATCATGTAGAATTTGCTTATTATTCGGTCTTTAAAGTAATACTTTTGATTCTATGGAAAGCTGAACCACTATCAGTGTCTTTCATTCCTATCGCATGGATGTATGCGCACGTTTAACCGCCGCTCACGAAGCCGAAACCCTGTTTTCATTTCCCTAAATAACTAAATGTTGAAAATAGTTCCCCGATTTGAGATAGGATTAAATAACCAAAGTTCTAAAACTAGTTATATTGGACTGAGGTACTCTTTCCATAATAATGAGCGAGCGATAATTGCGATCCCCTTCGTTCAAAGCGGGTCATCTCATCCTATCACTGCTTTATCTCCACAGTCGGACCTTTTTAAAAGGGTTTCTAAAAGGGTAGAAGCGAACGGTCCGAACGATACGAACGAACTTACTTTTTAAAAACTACTATTTTAAAAAGTTAATAAATCTCAAATTAAAATTTTTATTTGTATTTATTTTAAATTCACGCTATTTAGGGTTAGGGTTTAGGGTTAGGTATATTAGATAAATCAATTTTAGGGTCAAATAAAATAGGGTTTCGGCTTCGTGAGCTGCGGTTTCGTGAGTGGCGATTAAACGTGCTGTAGCCACATGCATTGCATCCGATTCTTATTCTTGTGTCTTAGAGATAAGTAATTAGTTGTGTAGAGTATTTTGCCTATTTTCTAACCTTTAACTCGACTCACCTCTACATCTGGACACCAGATGTGATGCGTTTATGTCTAGTATGATGTACGACAACTTTTGAGAAAATAGTGTGGGAACTCACGAGGGATTTATGATAGCATTAAAACTCATGAATATTGAATTTCCTATTAGATGAGAGTAGCATTACTTTTGAGGTTTAACTTTTAGTTTAGATTCTTTTCGCAATCGCTTCTCAAATTTTATTTTGCTCCTCGACTTCATTTCGCAACTAATTTTCTAAATCGAAAAAGCTCTGAGAGTTGTAAAAAGCTTTCGACTATAACTCACCTTAAACTTATAGCTATTCATCTCAATTCTCTCTCTCTCTCTCTCTCTCTCTCTCTCTCTCTCTCTCTCTCTCTCTCTCTCTCTCTCGCTCGCTCTCTCTCTCTCCCAATCTCTCACTCGCACTAACTCTCGTATTCTCTAATTAATTAAGTTTGAGATAGTTTGGGTGCATTACTGCAAACAGCATTAGAGGCGCCGCATCTAATTATGCGTTCGTCTCACAGCGTTTCAAAGATAAAGATAACTGCGATCTCAATTCAACATAAATGACGCACCTTTAGAGTAAAACCGTTAGAACTTAATTGTATGCCTACTTCATAGGACTTCACCTGCAATAGAGTCACATATTTTAACAAAAGTAGCTTATTATGCACTCTTCTTAAGTGTCTTATTGTTTTGACTTTAATAGAAAGAGGTTTTGATAAATTTGTTTAATTTGATGCACTTTTCTCAAAGCAAACGAATTCTATTCAACACTTTTCTGAATAATTATGAATTTATAAATGGATTTTCTAATATTTCACATTGAATATGCTAATTGATATAAATATCTACAAATTGCTTGTCTTAACATTACTTATAAAAAAAGATTTAAGTGAACTGATTCTCAATTTGAAAGAAAAAGCTTCTAAATGCTAAATATTTGTATAATTGTATTTTCGGACAAATAGCTGCTTATTAAAGTATTCAAAATTTTTGAATAGATTTCCATATTATCTAATTTAATGAAAAAATTGTCTTTAAACTCATAAACTTATATAATCTGTTATTAGCCCATAATATAAGCGTTAGATTGAGTCAACTGTTATTTGATAAGTGAAGCCAAAGCCGAAACTAAAATCCAATAAAACTATTTGGTTCAGGTCTGCTAAACTCAGTAAACTGGGCGTATCTTAGTTTAAAACATTTGTTGTAGTTTAGCAATGCTTCCATTATTTATAAACCTTTTGGAGCTGTGCCTGTTTTCACATCGATAAATGTTTATATGGATAGCACATAACACAAGTAATTAAAATGGTTTATGGCCGGAAGGGTTACTACTCAAAGTTATGAGAGCACAACTTTCGCAATATTGCAATTTTACAATATTGCAAATTTTGTTGCCTCGTCAGCTTGACTTTAAGAACATTAACATTTTTTGTTTTCGGAGTATTGCTTTGATTTATTTACCTAAATGTAATTATAATGATTAAACTGTCAAATCAAGCTGACATTTTATATTTCATCCCTATTTTATTCTTTCTTTTTTAGGTAAGTGAACATTTATCCGATTGATCTTATGTATTATCTGCTGGTGAAATGAGGCTCACGTTCATGAATATATATCAAACCTAATGAAACACACGATCCCTTATTTTCAATTAAATTAAAATTGTTTTCAAAAAGAGAATGAGGTAAGAACAGCTGCTAATGTATAGACAGCTCCTTATTTTGATGATAAAATAGATAATTTTTATGCTTTCCTTAAAGCATAACAATATAAGTTATATGCGATTTTATATTTGACTCTTATCAAGCGTCAACTCCTACATATCATCCATCATTACTGCTTGACAGTAAAGCGTTCAAATATTATGCAATAGCCAATAGTGTTCTCACAACATACGCATCTTATATGAATTCAACTTTAAAAAAGTGTGAGAGCCATGAGTGAGGCTAAGAATTTTAAGTTTGTTTTGGTAGAGAAGCCATTTATTGTGTGCATTAAAGGTGAATCATAGAAGAAGCTTAAGCTTATGCTGTACTGTACAATACATGTAGATATTGAGCACTTTCAATGAGAATAATATACTATGTTTGTAGTGCAACAGGAGAAACATTTGAAACTATTTTTCTTATTCAAACCGAACTCTAAAGTTATCTTTTCGAACACTCTTTAATCGTTGAAACTTTTATCTATATTTGCAGTTTGTTTTGGTGGCAACTGTTTTGCATTTTTAAACCAGTTTCAAATTAATGATAATGAGAGATCTTAATAGTTGTGCTGCATTGAGATTAACATTAGCTTTGAATAATATGGTTGTGCCTCAAACCAAATGACTTAAAAGTATGTATAATATAAATACTGTATACAGTATGTACTCGTATGTACTCTATGTCTCATCTAAGATATTATAAGAAGAGTTTAAGGGCCAAATGGGAAGGTGTCCTAATTTCTGCAGTTCAGCGTTTGTCTAACTCAGCATCTCTTGCATTTGTACCATTCCTGCCGTTCCTCTGCCTCTCCCTTTACTCTGAAAGTCTGGTCTATTTTGTTATTCACATTCACTCTCATTCTTTTGAGTCTGTTTTCTTATTTCTATTCTTTTACGGTAAGTCTTCTACCTCTGCATCACATCATCTCCATCTCCATGTCATCCCCTTTTGCTGCATCTCCGCATCTGAGCAGCACATCTTTGTGTAGTCTCTTTTGCTTCTTTGAGTTCACGGTTGACAGAAATTATAGTGAATCCCCTCAGCAGAAACATTCTTCTTTGAAATATAAATGATGATAACTTAGAACCTGTGCAGCTATTGCACTGTCGTTGTGCACACCGTAAAAAGACTGTTAGAATAGCTTTACTTTGCTTTATATATATATAAATATATATATATATAAATATTCCTTTAAGGTTTAGTAGAGCCTCCAGTCAGTCTGACTATTCACCTTATTTGACCGCTCAGACGCTTTCTTTATTTACTGACTGCTCTCATATATCGGTTTACACGTTCTCTTAATTATTATGAAAGATGCATTCCTACAGAAAAACACTTCATTCAGCTTATCAAATATCAAGCAGGAAAGGTTTGCTCAATAGATCCATTAGTGTTCCCATCAACCAATTGCTTAACATTGCAACTTATCGAATCAACATATACTAGTACTTTGACACGCGTTGGTCACAACCTAAGCTGTCAAACCCTATGATGAATCAGTTTTCATTATATTCAGGTGTGATAAGCATTACTATTCAGTAATACTAGTACGCAGTTTAGTATTAGTTATCCCGAATAGTTTTACATATTTGCAGTTACAGTTGGACGGCATTCCTTCAAAATTGTAACTTTTGTTAGTCATTTCATTCTGGTTTATACAATTGAATTCTTTTAATTTTCAGTGTTTTTGGCATAAAATCATTTGTTTTGAGTATACCATTGGTTTAGATTTAATTTTTGTTTTCCACAGCAGTAACTTTTTATATTAATAAAAATTGAGTTGAAAATAATTTAATTTGTGATCACTTAACTCTTTGAGTATTTTGTTGAAACTTTGTTTTCGTGAGAGTCAGTTCACAATATGTCTTTCGTGTGCAATAATACCTGTCAACCAAAGTTTTTTTGCTGCAAATGCTATTTGTTGGAGCCATTGATGTTTGCAATGAACAGGAAAGTATAAACAATCTTTGCTCATATCTGTCAGAGCTATACCAAGATATCACCTAAAATTAGCTCTCAAGCTATCTCTACCGAATTGCAAGCTCTGCTCTGTCGGTATTTTGGGAAGAAGTAAGTCTTATAAGTTATTGCGCACTAATGTAATAAAGATTGGCATAACTTTGAATAATCTTATACTTAAGCGCTTATTTTGAATGAGGTGTAAATTTATAAAATCTTTATATGATTTGCATTTTTTCCTGAAGACAATCAATTTTCATTCGTGTCTGTCTTGTAAAGTAATTTGATTGCTAGACATTTAATGAAATATTTTTGCTATTTTCATGAGAATCAGGTATAATATGTTTGAGAGGATGTGTGCGGGGGATGTGTTGGGAACATCACTGAAATATTTGTTAATATAAGTTATACAGTATATGAAATGTAATATATGTCCAAACTATAATACTGACTAACTTAACCAGTTTGCAAGTGTGTATACTGTTCATGTATATCTCCCTCTAGCCTCGCTCTCATTGATGCTCTCTTTGATGCTCTCTTTGATGCTCTCTTTGATACTCTCTTTGAATCTGTTTCAGTCAACAGAACTGAAAGAATATTGTTCTTTAGTTCTAGAGTGAGGAACTTCAATAAACGTGGGACAGGAAAGCAAAACCAATTCATAATATAGATTAGTTGTATGAATATGGGAGACTTGGCTGTCACATTGTGTCATATTGTCTCATTGCTGACATGCAATTCTGCGCCTTATAGCCTCATAGCATCTATGCTTGCCTTAGCTTTGCTTTTATATACAATATGAATGATGCGAACTGCACCAATCCATGACAGCGCCCAATAAAAGCTTCAACTATTTTAGCTTCTTCAACAGGTGGTACTACCTGCATTACCGGAACAACTGCTTTCGGCTCTTCTGCTTCCACACCCAACGTCATCACAATTTTTTCGGGAACTGCTTCTACAATCGGAGCAGCTGCCGGTTTTGCGAAAGGATCTTTTCTTTCGAATCCTGTTGCTACCATGGTAATTCCAATCTTTTTATCGAGTGTAGGGTCATAGCCCATACCCACAATTACATCGGTATCTTCCCCGGCTTGCATGCGCAGGTGATTATTGATGGTCTCCAATTCATCCATCGT
>JAUJYU010000043.1:0-23704 GCA_033995675.1 Nothrus silvestris
CTAATAATAGCCATATAATAATTTTATAAAATAGTTAATCGAGTATAAGCTTCTCTAAACTAAAGTTAACTAAAGTTAATTGAAATTCCTGACTCAACTCAACGTTTTTTTAAAAGCCATTAAATCAAAAAAGAAAATGTATACAAACTCTAACTTCTATTAATGTAATTAAAGTGAATTTTTCTGTGAACTAATATTAGAAAGATTTATGGAATTGTAGTCTTAAATTTTCAACATGTTTGACAAATAATGAACATTCAAATCACAAATAGGACATAGGAAAGGCCATAAGGGCATTGGGTATAACTTTTTTGTCATTATATAGAACACAACTTTTTGGGTCTAAAATGCAAATCAAGCGTAAGAAGTGTGCCGAAGGGGATTCGTAGTGCACCACCAATAAGACCAATTGCGTAATAGAAAGAGCTTTTAGCAGTTATGAATTTACAAGTGTTACATACGTTAACTATAGACTAATACAATTCAAGTGCGAGTGTGTGGGGATTATTATGCAACAAACGGGGAAATGATGGGTTATTCACCGCTCTTTCAAAGGTGTATTAGTGGTTAAACTGTAAACTGAATTCGATTCCGATTCTACCCTTTTTGTGGTCCATATATAGGAGTCATAAAGGAATAGCTGTAAGTCCGTGACAAAACGTATACCTCGTTTTATGATATTAGTTACGTTACGTTACGTTACATTACATATGACTAAAAGCTACCAAATTTTTGAAGAAAAAATAGAAAACTTTCAAAGTCCGAAACAAAATAGCAAAAATGGATATAACGGTCTAAATTACATGCATATGTCGGTATAAAAGAGCTAAAACTGACATTCATTGGTAGCCTTCGGGGGTCTTCGAACTGTTCCGGGCAGCTGGCGATACGTTGATTTGAGTGCACGAGCTTTGATACTTTTATTACCCAATAAATCACGAGCTGTAGTGCGCACAAGAAAAATAAGTGCCATTATCTTTGAAAAGGCATCAAAAAGTTAAAGCATTTTTTACATTGTTTACCAGCAAAACGCAAAATATAAAGCGCACGACTCACTGTTCTCTCACTTTGTCTCTGACACTAACCCTAAACCTTTCCGGCACTACCGTTTGCCATCTCATAAATTTTGTCATTGATTTCACAAATTCTTTATGAAATAAAATAGAATATATTCTATATTCAAACGTTTGTTTCTCTCGTTTTGAAAACACGTACAGTTGTGGTGCGTGGGCGACAACATTCGCTCCAATAACAAATAATACCCCTTAAGTGTCAATACCACTTTCGCGTCTCATTTATAAATTACATTTTACAAGAGTTTGACCGCATCTTAAAAAATCTTTTCAATATTTGAGTTTAGTATTCAATACTCGAAAGATGTGCAATGAAATTGAATACTTAGGGATATCTTCCGGTTCAAACTCTCTTATTGACACAAAAGCACAAAAATAATTGAAATGTCATATCATATATCAAAACTTTACGCATGAATAAGAATTTATATTTAAATTCAAATTGTTGAGCATTAAATTCAAGACCCAACTCATCAAATCTAGTGATAAATGAGTTTGCAATGCAATGATTAATGAGTCTGTATTAACTCAAATACCTTAAAGAATAAGAAGGGATATAACATTTTTTGGTCAATTATAACATTCTCGTAATAGTTTTTAGATTATGAGTGATTATTGTACAGATAGGCTTACAATAGTCTCTAAACTCGAAATGTAATGATATTTCAACTGAAAGGCTTGACTTCCTTTCATAAAAATAGTGAAATGTCTGACAAAAACACGAAATAGAGTTGAGTATAAACGATTGCAATAATTATAATGACAAATTGTCTCTTCAACGCAGTACTTAATTTTTTTAGACGCGTGCAGTAAAACTAATCTGTAAAAGTGATGTCCTGTCTTTAAAATCTTGAGGCTAAATACCGGTCAGATGTCCGCCATATGGCATATAATAATAAATATTTCTGTGAAAGTATTTTCACTCCTTAACACTTTTTATTCAGCTATTTTTTAATAAATATAATAATATCAAAGAAATTAAAACCATATATGCATTTACCAATTTTAGACTCAAATCTTTATACAGTATATAAATAATAAAATTTTTAAATATTATTGTCAACTCACAGATTCCTCTATATTAACATTCAATTTTGCACACTTAGACTTCTTGAAACTCCGACCAGTTTTATAATAATTGAAGTTTTAAATAACTAAATCAAGCATTTTATGAAATTAAAACCACTTAAAGCTTGAGATTATGAAAATAAACTGTAGATAAATGAATAAACAGCTTATACACAGCTTATAAATGAATGTTAGTATTGCACTTCACTTCACTACAAAAAAATAATTTTGGAGTAAAAAAAGAGTAATAAAGACTCACCTCATAAATAATAATTGGAAAAAATCAATTCATTCTTTGAAAAAAAAGGATTTATGAGTAGTGAACTATATTTGACAACAATAAGCGAATGGAAAATTTACAATAAAGCGAAAATAACACAATTGATTTGCACACTCGCACTTTTAACCCTTTCATACTAAAAATGTTCCAAAAGCAGATGTTTCTCGTGAATGACCACAAAAACGAAAAAAATGAAATCCTTGAAAAGTGGACACTACTCTAGGCTTTTATAGCTCGAGGTCAGCAGCCGTAGTGGTTTAAACTATATTGAGGGCGGTTTGGGCTAAAAGAGTGAATGACGAGGGAATTGAGAGAGAGACCAGAGAAACATATAGTGATATACAGAATATACTTTTAACTATCGCTAAATGTTTGAGATTTACAGTAGAAATAAGAGAAATGGAGAGTAAAGAGAAACCACAAAAATGATGATGAGGTAGGTTTCGAAGAAAAAAGGGTTAACAGAAATAAAGGCATAAAGAAAATGGGTCAAGGAATCAGTTGTGGACATATTTTTATGTTGCCTCTTCTCAGTGGGCCACCAATGAAAGTGGGCGTTGAGTATTAGACACAATCACTTACAAAAGATTGACATTAACTTTTAAGCCAAATAAAATCTCATCTTTTAAAGATTGAACTATTAAAAGGTGTAAAAATAAATCATAACTGACCGCTAAACTCATTTTGAAACAATGATATTGAAATAATGTGCCATAAACATGCACTTTAAAGCAATAATGTTTTTCGATAAGATAAAACTTTTCATTATTCTAATTGAATTTTAAGACTAGGATAGTCTCAGTCATTCACCCGAATGCTTTGGTCATATAATTACTAAAGGGAGTCATTTGAGGCATGAATAAAAAATAAGTTGCAAACGCTCATATGATAAGTGATAAGACTGAATGATGGGCGCTTTTTTGTTGCTCTAAATGAGGCCTAACTGAAAGGCAACCCTATTCTATCCTTGAAGGACATTAAAACAGGAGACACACAAAAAAACTCTTTACCATCCTTTTTTTGCTATCGGGTTTGGGTCAGTAAGAAGTCGTCAGTGAGACTATCCTTTTCATCTAATGTGTATTTTTAGACCTTCAAAAGTACAACACATATACTGTCTATTGAAACACAACAAAACAGAGACAATAATTCACTCAACTTTTTCAAAGTGAAAAGAAAAGTAGTCGTGAATTCAAATATCAGTGAATCATTAAATAGAAGGTAAAACTTCACTTAAGGGGGACTTTTAAATGTTTATTACCTGTTAAAAAGTCTTAAGCCATTGAATTTATGTATAAGAAGAATAATTCTTGCAATTATTGCTACTGAAGAGCATCTATTTGTTTAGTTGAGTTAAGTTTTAGTAAACAGTTCGAGTATTTTTATTGTCTGATTAAGTGAAGTGACAGTAAATGATACCAAAAGACTCTATTACTGTCAATTATTATTCCTCCAATGCATTTATTTTACAATAATTGTTTACAATTATTGTAAGAAACTTATCATTTAATATGTTTTATCTATTTTTAAAAGTCTCAAGAATTACCCTATACTTTAAACTTTATAAAACAATTAGGCTTTTGTTATCTTTTTTTCTTGCACTGATAGCGAGAAATTGAGATAAACTTATTGAGATCAAAAAATAACACACTATTTGAATTGGTTCATCAAACAGATTAAATGATACTAAATTTGACCCAATCTAACCCATTTGCTCCAAACTTAATCTTCAAAGTTGAAACGTCAAAGTAAAACAGTTATTTGGACGAAAGCGTTTTATTAGGGTTAAAGATGGTCAACACTTGTATTAATCTAATATTTATCTCAATGAACTGAATCATTATTTAATATTAATTCAATGTTATGCAAAACGAAAACTTAAATATATTCTATATTAAGTAAATAATTAAAATGTTAGTAAGAAAAATATACTAAACCAATCATTTTATGTATGAATAATTTATAAAATTGAAAGATATATTAGTTTTTTGGGAAATCTATTAATACTTTAGTTTATAGCTCATGTTCGGTACTAATGAGTTATATAGAAAATCATAAAACAGATGAATACATAGTTAAGCCTTTAGGTTTTGATACCGAAGTTTTTCTACGAACAAAATATTAACAAAACGGATTTTATGCCTCATAATAATGTTTGCTATACTGGTGGCCATCGGTCACAAATGTATTGTTAAAGGCATTGAAATATTTTGGTTTTAGTAGAAGAAGAAATTCCTAGAAAAATAAGTTATATATACAGTAACTCTCGGGAGAGGAGGAGAGATATGAGAGCAAAAAGAGAAATGTATGTATTTCTAGATATAACACATATACTCAAAAACTATAATACTTTGTCCCAAAATATGGCCGTGAAGTGAAAGTGTAAAGCAGTCAAAAACTGGACTCATGAGTGTGACATCAGCCTTCCGTTTGGATTCGTCATCATTTTGGACAACAAAAGATTATAATCTGTAATTTAACAAAATTTATTGCCCCATTATAAGCACCCGTTCTCTGTAGTCCATTCTCTCATTGCCAAATATTGTCCACAAAATTATTATAACTGTGGAAACCTCTTTAAGTCCCGCATTTTTCAAATAGCTGACCAATAGATGACCAATGGCTTACCATTAATCAATAGTCAAATATCAAACAACCTAAACTTAATTTATATTTAGCAATCAATCAGTGGACTACATATATAACAAGCAATTGTTGCATTTGTAATTTCTATCGAATCAAAATCAATTGTCAGAAAATTTGGTTAACTCATTCATCGATATTCTTCTTTGATTAGCAGTAATTATTAGTAAGCAGTCAGCTATTGAAATAAAGGCTTTTATGAAAATCAGTTAAATTGATCTCTTATCTTAATGACAACAGTGTATTAATAATGCTAATCAAATATTGTTTGGTTTGATTTACAACATTCATAGAAAGTAAAAGCGTAATGAATTGAATTCCATCCATTTTATACTATACTAAAGTTAATTTAACTATAATTATTACTAACAAAAAAGTGAAACAAAATATATTTGAGTTTTTGCTCAATAAGTGCTCACATCAGTTATTAAAGAATAGTGTAAATTGTTTTTAATCTTATTCGAAGATAAGAGCAGTCGAGAGAATGTAAATTTAGAGAATTGTTCGGACATAGACATAGCTTAGTCGCTACAATGCGTTTCCCAATTGTCTCACATTACATAAAAGCTAATGTTCCTTTTTTTGGTCGCACGACCGCCACTTGTGCTCAAAATAAGAATAAACAGCATATATCGTAAAAGAGAATGGTAGACATTGGACACATAGTGATGACATTTCGGTCATTTAACTTATCAAACATAGGATCGAATGTAGTGTCAGGTGTAGTGAAACTGGAAAACAGAGGCTGACGACAGAATAGTCAACTAAAAACTAAATGGTGAAAAGATTAGCTAAGCTTATATCCTGTTTCTTATGACCTGATGCAAGAAAAAAATGTCCAAAACGACGCCTTCTACTTATCTGATGGCAACCAGTATTTCATATCTTAAGCCGTTTTCACCAAAAACGGAAATATGGACAGACATGACGTTTGGTTAAGAAGTGACGAGCGAGTAAACAAAAACATAGAAACCGCAACTTTTATATATATGGCCTCAAACTTCTTCAAGATCTAAAAGGAGTATTTTTTGCAGTTAGAGTAATGTCGCGAATCCATCATAATATTGTCAACTCAGGCATCACCTGCCAAACGGTCACCCAATAAGTTACTGATCGTTACTGAAGAAGTATAAGAAAGAGAGGATTGCAGACAGACTGACAAACTTTTTTAAAATGCAGATCAGAATAATAGTCTCCGAAAAATATTTTTATGCAAAGTTTTCAAATGACAATAAAATGTGACGAGAAGTAAATGCACAGGAAGTACACAATCCAAGAATGAGTGACCAGTGAGAGCGAAAAAATAAGTCTTGAATGTAAATAACAACAAAATTGTATAAGGCGTGAGCTTTTTATAAAGAAAGGTAGAAATAGTAATAGTAGTTGTAGTGGAGTTGTTGTATAAAAAAGAGAATACTCTCTATAGTTGAGGCAAAAAATTGATTTTGAGCAGTAAAATGAAATAAACAAGCAGTCATTTTTACAGTATTGTAAGCATAAAATAGGGACTCATTGTTGAGATTTGCATAAAATGAGTTTCAATACAAAAACTATAAACTACAATAAGTTGTGAGGGAGGAAATTGCCCTCAAAATGATGAGGCGATGAAAAACATGAATTATTACCGGTAGGTATTGAATATATTTATGGCATTATTACGTCAACTTTATGTGTATTTTGTGCGCATCACAACTCAACAAATCATATTCACATAAAACTCAACTAAACTCAATTCAATTCTATATCATATGTCTATTCTCTAATATTCTTATAAACGCTATATAAACAATTAATATGAATAAACAGCTATTTAGTCCACATTCTCTTAATAGGTATAATTCCTATAATTCCTTCTTATAATCAATTAAAGTTTCATCTAATTATCGTTTAAATTATGAACTTTTTATTACATGTTATCTTATATTTAGTTTCATATTTGGATTCAATTTTACGAAGTATTCAAGTATTGCAAATTGTGAAACAAATATCTCAAAAATAATGTCATAAAAATTAGATTTACGTCTAATTTGATTATATTTATTAATAAATTAATAGTTTTTTAAATGAATATAAAACGAACCAATACTTACTTAATTAAGAAAGGATTTCATAATTGGAAGCAAACAATGAGGAGCAATGCGAATAGAGTTGACTAATAAGGAACAAGTGCTCAACATCTATGAGTCGTTTAATGAGTATTCAGTTTTTCAAAACTTCAAATCAAATCAAAATAAACAAAAATAAATATAAAAAAAGTTATATATAAAACAAACTATCATTAAAATTGATTCACACTTTAAAAATATAAAGTGAAGTGCGCGAGAGTTTGATGAAAATAGTATTTGATATGTTGAATGAGAGAAGTGCCAAGTTGGTCTTAACTTTAAGGGCGACCTTTATTCACCCCTTACACGCGTAATACACACGACAGTCACTCAAAACCTTCTCTCAAAAATGTGTGTTGAGTTTAGCTACAAATGCTGCTACACTTTTACTCCGCATCCATGCCATGTCATTCTGTTTCTCTCTATCACTCTCTCTGCTTCTCTCTCTGGGCTCTCTCACCCTCTCATACGAATACAGAGAGAGTCACAAGTCTAGCGTTTTTAGTATCCCTCCTATCACTTCCTCCCATTCTCATCTCCATTGGAGAGTAAGCCATCGCCCATTGATAAAACACAACTCCATTGGTCATTTTTAGCGATTGCAGCCACAAAAAGCTAAGTCTCCATTAGGTGTAGAGTAAATGTCTATGTGTTAGACGAAGAAAAAACTGAACAAACTTTATTACTGTAGTCAACTATGGTTTTATTGCAGGCATCGCTTCGATAAAAGAATTTGCTGTTGTTTTTCCTGAGAAAAAACAAATTCTCTTTGAGTCTGACCTAAATGTGGTGCAAACGCTTCTTTTCATTTATTCTATTATTCTTTATATTTTAACAGCTTATTATTCAAACATTGCATTTATACTTTTGCACATTTTGTCTATACTTTTCTTTATCAATTTTTGAAAGTAATGTAAAGATTTTTAAAAGTTTAAAACACAGGTCATTTTGGGCACATTTCGCGTATTAGATAATTCAATTTTCTATTAGTTTTAAATAATCACTTTACACATTATTTGTTTTATTAATAATCAAACAAATATTAAAAAAGAGACTATGAAATAAATGCCTATTAGTTATAAAAGTAATGTTAGCCCTTCTAAGGATTTTGGCAGAGCTACCGGTATAAATACATATTAATATAGCTATCAATAATAATTGTAAAAATAAGTTTGTGTTTAAAATCTAATCTCAGTTTTAGTTTTTGAGTAGACTTTCATAAAAATGTTACATCACATGAAAGTGTGAATGTATTTGATAAAAATCAGAAAAAATGGCAAATTATTGGTGAGGAAAACTCATATCTTTTCCAGTTTATGAATAAGTGATAGAGAGACAGGAAAAATATAAAATCTAATCACATGTAGACTGAGAATAATCACCAGAGTTATGATGAAGAAAGAGAATGAGTGAAAGAGTGAGACGAGAGAGAGAGAGAGAGAGAGAGAGATGATATTGATTTTTTTGTCTCTCCCGCATTCAATAGCCATTCAATACTTGTGTAGTGTATTGTAGAAAAGCAAAAACATGACGCCTGGAGTAAAGCTTGGGCTCTAAAGGGGCGAAAGTCCACTAGTAGTGAATCGGCTACCAGGGCTACTGCTGGCCAAAAAGGATTAGATGCTGTGCCATACAGTTAGCTAACGTCTGACCAAAAGGGATCAGACATTCATAACTGACAGACATAAAACAAATCCTTTGTGTCCTAATTAGTAGCATTAGATGACTAACAAGAAGACAGTATATGTGCATACATGAAAACAGTCAGCATTCACGCGATCCACGTCTCTAAATGGCTAAGAATGACTGGTAAACAACAATACTGCCTAATGTCATCATCCAGGGAATTATGAAACGGCTGATGGTTTGTTAACTGAACCCCTTTTTCGTATCTCTCAATTTTGCTGATGTATTAGTATTAAACTGAGTTTTCTGACTCAAAATAGAGAGTGAAAGTGTTTGTCTTCTATGTGTTAGTGAAAGATGAGAAAAAAATCAATACTAAGCTAGACTCGACCCTAAAAATAGTCGGTCAAAGCCAAAGCCAAGGTTGAGAAAAGACTAGGATATCATGTTTGGTTGTTTGTAAAAGACTATGCATAACATATAGTATAATAACTATAATACGCATATATTCTCTATTTGATGCAGAAAAGGAAATGCGGCGAATCATATAATAATAATCTTCTTGTATTCAATCTTAAGCAATAGCTCTTATTTCTGTAGTATGTGTTCCTTTCAATCTGCTATATATTTTTGATGTCACTTTTCTTCCATTTTTTAACATGTTTTTTCGTATTCAATCATTTGATAATAAAGAATGGGCTCTTCGGCTCTTCGGAATCGCTTTGTATAAAAAACGGGAAAATGTGGGAAATAACTAAAGTTGCAATTTTTTGAAGAAAGTATTTAAAGTCTTATACGGGATATGGATTACACTATTATGACACAAAAGTAAATCCATCTTTTCAGAGTGACTGCTGTTTTCAAGTCAAAAATATACTAATAATGATTGACATCTGCCAATAGTTACCATAATATCTAGTGTGTACATTATTTGAGCTCTATTTTCACAATTTTCAGTGTCAAGAATATTATAAATGTTGAAAACTCAACAATTGCTCTCTCTCTCTCTCTCTCTCTCTCGTCTCACTCACATTCACTTCATTTAAATAGTGTTTTCCTCGCGAATAAATATATAAAAATTTATGTTTCGATTGTTAGCCAAACTCACAGTTTGGCTAAAAATGCAAATGTAAAGCAATTTTTCATTGAGAAAGAAAGAGGAGTACGCATGCAGTTCATGCACGCGAATATTTTATTATGTCAAAGCTCTCACATTCATCGATATCTGAATCTCTATCTGAAATGGTCACTACTTTTCATTCGAACCGATGGTCAGTTATGTTGGACGCGATTCGGGATTCAATGGTGCGCACTATTCATGCACTTTCTCTCCCCTAATCGTATAGTCAAATGCAATCGCACGAAACACGCGATATTACTGCCAAAAACCTAAGTAAACGCGTGTTTAAATTCACTCGAGAAAGACCAAAAAGCAATAAAATAGAAATGGCATAAAACATTTTATGCATTTAAAAAGTTCTGCGCCTATAAATCAAACACATTTCTACTTATTCTCTATCAGTAATTGCGTTTCACCAATTTTCAAATGTGTGAAACATCAAGATTTATAATAGACATCACAACTACTATTTTGATTTCTATCACTCCCACACAATATTAAATTCATGCATAAAAAAGTTGGCTAACTTTTAATATTTTCTATTGAGGAATCAGAAAACTTGCAAAAGATTGAAATATAGTTAGTTTTTAATGATAACTTATCATTGATAAGCATTATAAAGACTTATTGTGCTTTTTCTCATTACCAATTATTGATGTTTGCTAAAGCTAACAAACTTGCATTTTAAACTAATTCTAACCTTGCTGACTTTATATCATATAAAAATTTTATTGTAAAATTACGCTATTTTATCTGTTTTAATCATCTTATATTTAAATTTAACTTATATTAAGTCAAATTGTTTTAAAATAATAGGAATAGGTCTACAGTAAAAGCAATTAGGAAGCATTTTACTAAGTCATAAGGCATAATAAGATAATTATTGGCCCGAAAACGTGCTCCCTGGTACCTTATGCAATATATATATTTTCTGAACCAGAATTAAAAACTGAACTCGACTCTAAAATTTCAGTCCGATAAACGCCCATTTCAAGAAGTTACGCCCAATTTTTTAATTTTTATTCTCATAGTTTACAATGTTACACAATGTTAAATGTTCTTGTTTTTTCATGATTAAAATTAAATCCGCTAGCAAAAGGTTAAGTTAGGTAAGGGTTGGTTAGAAAGCTTGCGCGCAATTATTTGAGATATTAGAACTTTTTGAAATCTTGGTTGTGGGAAGATAGTGTTCAACGTAATGAGCTCCGAAAAAACGGTGAAACAGTTCCAAAATTGCTTAATATCATTATTGACAATAAATTGATCATTAAAAAAACAAAAACAAAATTTAACATTATGAGAATATGTATGTAAAAGTGAGCGTAACTTCTTGAAATGGGCGTTTTTCGGGCTCAAATTTTAGAGTCGAATTCAGTTTTTAATTCTAGTTCAATTCTAATATATATATATATATATATATTGCATAGGGTGCCAGGGGGCACGTTTTCGGAACAACAGCCTAATTATTAATTAATTCCTAAAATTCCAATATTTCTTATTATTGAAAAGAAAGTTATTATAACAAGTAATAACTTATGTCCCGATCACTGATTCAGTTTTTTATTTCTTTCGTATTAATTGAAAATCTGATTTGAATTAGAATGTCGAAAATGTTCAAAAATCAAAGATGTTAAAAGTTAGTTCTGAAATTATTCTAAATTTTCATGTAATAATTTTTGAAACTTAAACAAATTAATGGAATTTTTGGTTTTTTCATATGATGTCATAATTATTAATATTTATACTTATGCTTATCTCATGATTAGTCTTATGCAAAGTTCTGATCATCAGATTTTGGATTAGTTGGCAAAAAATTAATGATAAGCTGAACATCATTTTCATGATAATGAACATCGATGAACATAATTTGATTAATATTATATTAATATTATATTTTTGGCTTAACTTTTATTTTATAAATTCGTTAGCAATATATATATTTATGAATTCGTCTTACTTAATAGTTTTCAGAAATTTTCAATAGTTTTAATGTTTACAATGGTTTTCAATTAAATCAGATGACAATTATGTGAAATTATAGCGTAAGTTTGCTTATCATACGGTATTATTTTAATAATATATTAATAATTCATTTTATAATACCTTAGACTCAAAAGTTTGGACTAAACTATGTTTTCACAATATTTAATATGTATTAAAAACTCATCTTTAATTAATTAATAATAAACGACATGTTAAATAAACAAATTCACATAAATGCTATTCCTTAAGAGTGAATTCAAAAACCATATAAACTAATCAACAAAATTTTCTTTAATTAAATATTAACAATAATAGTAACTGATTTGAACATTTGAGAAAAATATTTAGAAAGCGCTTATCTAACATTAAATAGAATTATAAATTATTATAACTTAAAATATGCATTTTTAATGGAGTCACAATATTTTATGCTTATAAAAAAATTGAATTGAATATAGAGTATTTCACTTGAATATTAACATAAATGGTTATCTATTGAAAAGAGTTTAAAAGTCAAAAAATGGTTAACAAAAGAGCTAACGCACACTTTTACAAACTTGACCCAATGCCACAAAAAGGCAATTGAAGAGTAACAATATTTCTGTTACGCTATTCTTTACTATTCATGGCGTAAATATATAAGAATTGTTCAAAAAGAGTAGACCAAAGAGAACAGTAGAAAAGGTTTGGTAGCGTTAGAGTAACATTACTTTAAGGTACGCAACAAGAGAAAAGAGGTGAGAAAAGGAGGAAATAGAGAATCACCTGCAGGCTATTGGTCCGCCTTCCTTTTTGTATTTTAATTTTAAACAACAAGGACTAGTATTGGATATGTTCACTAAACCATTACTTCCGGCAAAAGTATAAGTATTATAGAGTTTAAGATAAAAAAATTAGCGAATGCTTACCATTTGGTGCTTTTGCAACTTTGGCAACTTTTGAATTGTAAAACTTTTTGAACTCCTTGGAAAGGAAGGAAAAATTAGTAATAAAGTTTGGTAACTGTCCAACTGTTTAACACAATTGTGATAAATGAAAACATATTCATTGGACAACCAGAAAAAGTTTCGAAGGGAAAAGTAAAGTATCGCTTATTGGCAGCATTACTACGCTATACCGACATTATATAAAAAACGATGCGCCGATTCTAACAGATGCTGACAAACATCTTTCATTGGTCAGGACAAGAATCAGCTATTGATCATTGTTCACTCTTCAACTATGCTATATATTCTTGATTCTTCGACTATTCAATATATATATATAGTTATATAAGATTAATAGGCCTTTAATGCCTATTAGACAACTTCCTTACATAAGATTATTGGGAGGATTAACATTTTGCTAAAGATTATGTAAGTGAACGTTAATACTGTACCTTCAGCTCTGCCAAAATGAGGTCCAATACCAGTCCCTTGAGGTGGAGGAAGCAAAAGTCAGGTCCCAAACAGATCACTTTAATTATTAGTTTCTAACTTAGTCTTTATCACTAAATAATAATTGAATTATTAACTTCTTTTCTCAGTGACCAAAAGTTTTTGATTCAAACTTATATTCAAAATCATTGGTTATTATAACTTCGGATCACTTCGGAGTCAAATATTTTTTCATTTATTTAATAGAAAATAGAGTGAAATATGAGGACAAAAGTCTAGGAACAAAAACATGTGCACAATTTGATGATTAAATTAAAATGTCTTAAGAGGTCAACAAGTCTTTTAGAGCACATGAAAAATAAGATTCTAAAAAGGAATTCCTAGAAATGGACTGTTTCTATGGGAACTTTTAATATAAGCCCAAATCTCTCTCATGTGATTATATTATGGAAATGTATAGTAAGACGAGTTAGTGAGAGGAGTGAGAGGTCAAAGCCTAAAACATATCGACAGCTAAAAAGTCCGGTTGTAATCCCTTGAATACTTTATCAGTCAATCCACTCAATCCACTCGATGGGAATCAGAGTTTGGACTCAATAATAAAAAGAAATATAATATAAAGAGTAATGTCCACATTCAAAGGCTAGAAGTGCTTCATAGGGTTGATCATAGGGTTGATCATAGGGTTGATCGTAGGGTTTATCATAGGGTTTACGAAGCAAATAAAAAAAGGGGTACAAAAATTAAATCCATACAATGGTATAGAAAACTCAAGTGCTTGACGACTAAGAGTGGCTTACAGTTACTGCAATCTCACAATACGGAAATGTGTGACCAGATATTGTATTTGTATATTGAAAACAACACATATTTTTGACAGAGTGAGAGTATATCACATTTTGGGTGCTTATACTTATACTTCTCTTTGTCCATTCGGTGCAATCGTTGTAAACAACAAAAGACAGTAAACAAATCTAAACTTTTCAAACGTAAAAACTGATACCAAATAATGTGCAAACAAAACGGGGAAGTAGTCGTCGTCTAGTAATATATGGAAATATGCGCTATAACATAATAACCTTATACTTTTACCATATCTCTCAAGAGTATTTTGGCCCAAAAATCTCGCGCATAAATTATTTATTAGAGATTATTTTTGTTTTGTTCCTAATAAACAAACTTAGTTTTTGTTCTATCGTCTAATACTATAAGAACTTAAGATAAGAGTAGAGGACTAACTATTTTTTGACTAAATTTTAAGAATGCTCTACTTTAATAAATTAGCTGAAGACTAAGCTAAATAAGTTGAAGACTCTTTTTATGGCTAAAGCTATATTATAATTGAAGATCTAAATTGCAATACTATAATAATAATATCACGTGAGTGGTCACTAGTGATTGAACGGGTTTTTATGGTCATCAAAACAATAGTTAAATGCATGAGTCACTAGTTTTTAGTACATTTAAGTCTTTCTAACAGTATATGATATGAGGGAACCCAATCGCATACTATTTATTCAAATTTATTGAAATCTTTTAAATAAATGGATTAAAAATTAAATTTCAGACTTAAAACCTATGCTTTTTGTTAATGTAGTTAATGAAGAATGAAAAGTAATCCATAAAAATGAAAAATGAATAATCGCGCGATATTATGCCAACTTTATAAATGAAACTTCACCTTTGCCAACTTTTGTAATAAGCCCTTATATTGTCCCGTATTTTAATACTTGTGTCTAATTTTTGTGCACAAATTTATATTATCTTTTGACGTATTTATTACATTCGTAGAAAGTATTGCCAATCTATTAATGCGGAAGAAAATGGTATGACAGCTGTGGAATGTTTTTGTCGATGATATTAATAATATTGCGTTTATTATTTGCTATGACGAGAAAAGGCTAACTCTTGTTTACTCTGTTGAAGGTAATAAAAGGCTGGACATCATTAGCATTTGATTAGATGCTACGTTTGTGGCAATAATAAAGAATCTCGAATTTTGCAAAGATTGCCATCAGAAATGTGAATGCATTCATAAAATCACATTCATTGCTGTGAATATTCTCCCACTCCTTATACTAAAGCCGTATATTTAAACATAACTTATACTGTATTGAGAAAATTGAGATATTAGTGCAGCGCCAGTCTTACAATTGACCAAACAATATAACAGACCCAATAGATAACTATCTTATACAATTCATATGGTATATAACTTATTCTATTATACTCTATAGTAAAAGAAATAGTCAAACAATTTAGTGTTAAAATTATCTTTAATTATAAGACTGATAAATAAGTATATTTTAAAACTGGTATACCATATATATAATTGAATTAAAATCTTTACTAATCGTATATCATTAAAGGGTTCACTGATTTGATTGTTTAACTTTTAATGAATCGAAAACTCAAAAATTTGCAAAAAAAAACTTTGGATCAAAGTTTGGAAGAAATCAAATAAGAATGATTCGCTGAGCTTTCAATTTGATTTATAATAAGATGTCTTCGATAGATCTAAATAACAAAAATAGTATTAACTATTGAATTGTGACATGAAAAGTGATTTTTTACAATAAAATAAGAGTGGTTTAAATAAAACTTGATTAATGACCTAAAACGAAAAACTAGAACTCTTGATGCCATAAATGGTCAGTTTTTGAAAAGTCGGTCAACAAAAAACCGGACATCTGTTGGTCAAGCCTTTAGCCTAAAGCAATCAAGTTTTATAGAAGACTTACAACACAATCACACAATCAAAAAGCAAAATGAGCTCTACTTAAAGCGACTGACGGTTTGTGAAAAAAAGGGCAAAAATATCCCGTTAAAGGTCGATAAGAGAGGAATTGAGAGAAAAGAAGAAAAAAAGGTTCCTTTCAAGCGATGGATATATATTACGAAGAGGTGAAGAGGGGGACAGTTAAGAGCATTGACAAAAAAATCCCATTCTAGGAATTTTACTTTCACTCACACACACACTTACACTAATGCTGTTTCAAATCCCGTATATAAATGGTGTCCAAAAACGTAAAAAGACTTCTGAAAGTGCCTTCAAGGCAAAGGTCGTCAATGTATTGAAAACTTTTTGCAAATCTACTGAATAAATATATCGGTTTTTAGGCTCACGAAACTAAATCAGTCCATCATTTGAACCGCTGGTAATGCGAAACGAAGGGATAGCTAAATGCCATTCGAAAAAAGAAAGGTATTAACAGTGATCACATCCGGTCAACAGCTGTGGTGCAATACCAGAAAACATGCAATCAAACCAATCAAAATTTTCGCTTTACATTTTCGCGACTAAAAATAGATTAAAACAAATATATTTCACTCTTAGAGCAAAGGGTTGATTATCACTGTTCGTAGATTAAAATTCGATTATTAAATACAAGAAAATCTCTTGTATTTATTCATTAGACCTTTCCTCATAAAGTTAGCCAAGATTTTCTTTTAGAATTTCATTCACGTAAATCTCATTTAACCAAAAATAGTTTATTTATTATTAATTTAGATTCAAATACATTGATGAAAATTCAAATTTGTTTCTAATCCAGAAAATATATCTTTCAAATGATGATCTTTTTAAAGGAAATATACTGTAAAATAAACCATTCAAGAAGTAAGTGACACGAGTGAGACGTGCGCTCTGAAAATCACAACGCGTGCAAACGTGACGTTCTTTGCGTGCTTTCTTCTGAACTGGTCTTATGATCTTTCGCTCAGAGATAATGACCACAAATGCAATTATTGTTATTTAGAAGTAAAAGTTATTTAGCCGGAAACTGGACTCGACAGTGAAAGGGTTCGTTGAACTTCCTCGTTGTTAATTTTAAGGGCTTTACAGAAAATGCAAAGACTTGTAATTTAGTTGATCAGCAAAAGTGAAACTCTGCCAAGTCGTGGCACGCGCGCAACTGCTCAAAAATTAGCTGACCGTAACGAATGGAAGCCATATGGGCTTACTTTTGCTAAATGCCCCAAAAACACATCGATTTTTTCAATCTCTCAATACTTATCTTTCTCTAAACACAAATGCAAAGAGCAAAGGGTCATAAAAAATATGCGGAAAACGAATAGTTTTGGACATTCGCAATGCGGAAGAATTGCATATCACTTTCTAAATATATTTCCATATTTTACGAATCAATGTGTTCACCAAATTTTCAACACAACATTAGACTGGAATAAAGTAATTCAATTGTTAATCTTGCTAATCGTTTTTGAATCTTATTTCCATACTTTTATCATATGGTTTCCTACTTTTGTTTTGAATCACCGGAACTGATCGAATAAGCTTTGAAGTCATTACAAGTATAGATATCTTATGTATAGATATCATACTTATAGATATGCTTAAAGTCCACAACAATTTTTGAAAGCTCTCAAAGTTAATATAAGTTAGGAATTTCTTTCAAAATCAACTTTAAAAAAGAGTCAACTCAATAAAGATATAAGTACTGTATTGTAAATTAATTATTTGATATAATATTGTCAATGATTCAAAAATAATAAAGTAATGTTAATCAAAATCAAATTTAGTAAAAATACAATTCAATTGCTCGACAGTATATGAATAATACCTCTCAACTGAATAATCTGATCCACAATTTTCAATTAGAAACAGAGTGAATGATTTATTTGGTCTCACAATAAAGCAGTTGGGAGTCTTGAGAGCCCAATCAAATACCATCCCATCCATGATGTTTGGAATGAGACTAAAGGGTTTTATTATTACTGAAAAGCTCAGAGTCTAAAAGCTTAAAATAAGTGCTGCTCTAGTAATAGAAATAACGGTATACATCACTTGTGTATCACTTTTAAAAGGGAAAGGGTTTAGATTCATAAAAGAGGAAAAGTAATCAATGAGTGACACGTCATTCTGTTGGCACACGAGTGGCTCACAATTGATGCTCTGCTTTATATTTTCATATGTTCTAAGCATTGACCTCATGACCAGCGATGACCAGTGATACCATTGCTGACCAATACTAACATCTGCCCTTTACTGAGAAAAAATTCATTTATTTATTGCACTTTTCAATAGGACTTCATAACGGATCCCTCTCTTAAATGGATCTCAATTTATAAGTATTGTTAGCCTTAATACTGTGCGTGTATATCATTATATTTTATATGCTTATTATTTTTCAATTTCACTTTTAGTCAAAGGATTCTGATATTCATATCAATAAATCTTAAAGAATATGTTTAAGAATAAGAATATTAAAATTTTAGGCTTTTTTCAATTACATTCAACATGTTCACTCACAAAAAATATGCTTATATTCACATTTAGATAGTCTAATACTATAAGAATCGAATGGAAAGTACTGTACTTTATAATTGTTAGTCTTAGTTAATGAAAAAACTTTGGTTAAATGCAATAAAAGTTAAGAAGAGATGGTAATAATAAGAAAAGTATAGAATGATATGTTGGTCCCAACTGTGATCTATATCTCAAGTATTATAGAGTGTGTACTTAACGTGAATTAAAACTTTGTGCGACTCAAAGACTTTTATTGGATGGTCAAAGAGAAAGAGATCCAATATAACGAACCAACAAAAACTTTAGCAAAAGGACAATTTCATCATTTCATGGACTCAATGAACCAAACTTGTGAGCAAAAGAAGGAATAATCGGATCAACTCATAAGAGTTTTGGTGTTCAATCTTTCCTTTATTTTGGTAGAAGAAGTTTGGATGCAATAGTCCCACAGCATGCATACCATACTTCTGATATAACTTATACCAAACTGTATAACATATATGCAGAAAAGTAGTTAAGGCAACAAAAATCAATGATCAAACATCAGTGCAACTCAATCATAACTTTTAGCACAAATCACTTTTAGGGTTAAGGCATTTTCATTTTCATCACGAAAACGACTCTTATAGAGTGTTATAATGCCTAATATAATGCCTAAAACTCCCGCTGATTTAACTCTCATATTCTCTGTCTCTTCAAATCTTTCCATAAGCAAAAACAGATAAGCCATATAGCAATATAACAATGGCAATCATAAATCCATTGATATAATATATCTGCACAATCCCTTCATATTATTATTATATTCAACATCTGCGGTTGGTTTAAAAATGAAAGCCACGCTCCCGTTCATTATAGTCGCTGACCAATGTTGACAGCAACCAGTTTTTCAATGATATTCTAAAATATCATTTTCATCAAATCGACTAACTGACTGACCCACTAATGCATTATCACATTATGGCCATCAGTACTGCACCTGGAGATCCAGTTAACTCGACCATAGCCTCCGACTCACTACAAGACTCTGCAACCCTTCGTTGAAAAAGATTGATTCGCAAAATGTAAAAAAGGATGTTATCAATGCCATTATAATAGTGAGCGGTAATCATTTCAACTTTTATATTATACATGCTCGGTCGTGATCCAGTGCTCGGTCGTGTGCCTCTAAAATCATTTCAATACAATTGTCGGACCATTTTGTTCAAAACTAATAAATTTTCAACCCATAATACAGAACTCAGTGAACTTTAAAAGCACTTTTTTGTAAACTATTGTTATGATTGATGTTATCTTTTCAATAGGATTGACAATTGAGAATCAAGTTTTTTAAATCACACTTTCTCTTAAATAAGCACATTATATTAGAACTTATAAGAGTAATATTTATGTATTAATACAGTATATATAATATAAAATCAATTTAAGAATTTTAAAATAATTAAATAGTGAAAATTGACTAAAAATTTAGTAAAATCTAATAAAAAGTTTAAACTGCATTTTAACTTTTTCTAATTTTAAGTAAATCTAGTTTTGATATGATTTAAGGCCAAAAATATAAGTCAAAGTTAATTGAAAACTATACTGATTTACTTGATTGCATAGAAAGGATATTAGATTTTTACTTTTCATAAATCATGAATATTGTTGAAAAAGCCAAAAGTGGTTAACAATGTTTTAGACTATAGAATAATGCAGACAAAAGCAGCGATCAATTACATCGTGAAGTAGTGAACCATTTGGTTATTGCATTAATTCATGTATTGTTCCGTAAATTTTAAGTTCTGGCACTAATTCAATATAATTAGTAGAAATGTTTTTGAGCATAAAATAACAAAAGAGGTCAAAATACAAGCAAATGTTTAGATGGAAACGAGTCATGCATCTAAAATGGATGCTAAGACTAGTAGAAACTACCCTTTGCCGAAAGTATATAACATGAAATATTGTCACCTGCAGTTCAAGTCTAAGAGTACTGTACAGTACACCAACTGTCGAGTATTTAGTGATTAGTTTATTTTTGCCTGACTTTCCGCTCAAAACAAAACATAATCATTGATCAAACCAAAAACAGCGCATTTTCAAGTAACGCGTGTTATCCCATTTTGCTATAGTAGACAAACGCCGTTTACATATAAATACATAAAAACATACACACCTTCCAGAAAAAGGCATTAGTAATTAGAATAGGGGCGCATCTTGTGATCCTACTGTGCAAATATTGTACCAAAATTCTGGTTACAAGAGGTTAAAGAACTGATTAACAAAAACTGTTATTGCGGTTTTGGATCACTTAAAAAGTTACGTATCGTTTTTTCAATTTTCAACCGAAATGAAGATTAGTCTTTTGCCATTTGATACTAAGAAATTACCCGAAGAGTAGTTCCAGTAAAGGAATTATTTTCTTGGAAACTGAATATATAACTTTTTTTACTCCAATGCTTGACATTACAACCACCGAAAAACTTCTTTAGTTGTGTCGAATAAGTTTGCTTTTGTAGAATGAGTGGTGAGAGTAGTGACTGAGTGAGAGTGTGTGTGTGAGAGAGAGAGACAGAGAGACAGAGAGAGAGAGAGAGAGACCTAAGAATTGTTTGTTAAGTTGTAGTGGTTTTTGCTTCTTTTGATTGAAGTGAAAACTTTTTGGGCGAACCATTGAAATAGTTGGCTAATGAGATGACTGTTTTGTTGGGAGTTTCGTTGATTAAGTGATGGCGCGATTTGAAACCATTCGGGAATTTGAAGAGTTCCCAACTTTCTAACATAAATCGGATGAAACAATGTTTCAGAAAAAACTATCCTATAAAGAAAATAGTCATTGCCATAGCTTTTAGCCATTAAAATCAACTGTGGATTCAAACTCTAATAAAGATTTGTTCTTAATTACTAAACGCCAATTTTAATTATATTTAGTCTCGAGTGGTTTAAGTCTGGATCCCATTCGAAAATGATTTACTATCGATCGCATTAAAGTTGTGGCTCTAATAGATTGTGTAATGGCTTTAAAGTTAAAATTGCGGTTAAGTTAAAAAAAGAGTTTAAATTAATGAAAGAGATCATATACAGAGTATATACTGTTATTTTATTTAAGATTAATGATAATAACTATACAAAATGATAGTTACATACAAAATAAAGTGATTAATATTTAAATCAGATTAATATTTAATTTATTAAAATTAAAAAGTTAAAAAAACATGTTTTAATTTCTTAGAACTACACGAAAACCATTTTTGAATGATTTATTGACAAGACTTTTAAATAGAAAATTGTTGACATTTATTTTTAAAAAGTTACATTAAATGTTGTTAAACTCAATTTTAATAATAATAAACAGAATGGTTTTAGTAGAAAATATTTTATGGATTTTAATAATTTAAAAAGAATTAATTTTTTAAATTTATCTAATATTTTAAGAATTAAAAAGTGCCCATTAATTTATTGCGGTACGGTTACCGTCTTTCACAAAAGTATGGATAGATTTGAAACATGTATAAATAAATTCTTAGCAAACTTTATTTAAAAATTTAATGAAAAATATTGCAAATCATTATTAATATGTTACCCATTTACTTATCTAAACAATAGTTTTACTTATATATTAAATTTTCAATTAATTTAAGATAATGATTAAAATCATTAGAGTTTTTGACTTTATAATAGATTTTTAACCGCTTTATCAGTTGGCAGACATTAATATTAAGTTTCTTCAAATCTTTTAAATAGAAATTGATGTTTTCATATGCTACCTCATTTGAACCGCGATACACTGCACTTAACCACAATGTTAAATGATATAAACCGCATCGTTACACACGCCACACCCCTTCGAGTCATACAGCTCAACAACCTGAGTAATTTGATACCCCATTTGACCCTCTACCCCCTTTTTGAAAATAACTATAATCATAGCATATCTCCATCAAGTGGGGTATCAAATTACTCGAGTTGTCAAGCTAAATCCAACGATGTATGTCTTGAAAGGGTGGGGTGATTATGAATTGAGTCTTTACTATTGAGTTGAATGCAATCTCTTTTAAAAACTTCTGAAAATATAAATGTTTTATACTGTATTTTTTGTGTTTAGCTAATAGTAAGCTTTGCATGTTTTGAAAGAAAGTATCTTTTCTGGGGTATTAATGATTAATATATTTAATTTTACTCTTTATTTATTTACTAAATTATTTAATGAAAATACTTTGTCAAAATACTAAGATAAATTTTAATGTTCTTAAATTTACAACCTTAAAAGTTCAAAAATTTTATTCGAATCCAAATAAGTATATTATTTATTGTCTTAATATATAATATTATAATGAAAATAAATTAATACAGATAAGGCATCTATTCCATTCCTCTGAACTCAATAGTAATTTTGGATTAAGTCTCTATCAAAATTTGAATCTAATATGAGTTATAAAGTTCTGCAAAATTGCCTTTAAGATGTTTAATTTTAATGAATATTCTTTCTTAAAGTTTAAATTTTAACCGCAAACACCGGCCAATTAAAATCATATTTTCTGCCATTCCATTCATATTTACGGCCCTTCAATCGATGATTCCATTGACATTCAATCGGATGTGATGTTAAGAATATCATTGCCAGCAATATAGCCAATGTTAATGTTAAAAGTTTAATCCAAGTCAATTCACTTAATAAATGTTAACAATTTTATAAAATACAATAAGTCTTAAGTACTTTTTTTTAAAAAACTAATGAATAGTTTGCAATTAAGCCCATTCAATATTAAGCATATGTTTATTATTAAAATTGCTCAGTTTTTATTGTACGATATAAGTTATTGTAGTTCTACTTTATAACCAACTCGTATCCTAAGTTCTTAAGAAGGAAACAAATGTTTCTAATAACTTCAAAGTATATCTGTTCCGAAAAGTTGAAACATGTACTGTATATCATTCTAGACGTTGCGCGAAAATCATATTCCATTTAGAACCGAAAAACTGATGTTCATTTTTTGATAATTTTTGACTCTACTTAGTTTTTCTCTAACCTCTCTTAGTATTCCAACTCTAAAGTATCCGTAAACTGGACAAATAAGTCATCCATAAATTACGTCTAATTTTATAAAAAAAATGGACAGACCACAAACTATGTAACACCTTTATTGACTTGTAACACCAACATACGGTTGTCAATGAAATT
>JAUJYU010000044.1:0-23540 GCA_033995675.1 Nothrus silvestris
AAAAAACCTAACCTAACCTAACCTAACCTAACCTAACCTATCGACTATATATAAAGGATGTATTCTTCCGATTATTAGTTATGGTGTCTCAGTATGGGTCAACTCTATTGATAGACAATATAACATGAAATACTTGAATACTATTCAAAGAAGAGTTGCCATAAGATTATGCAAAGCCTACAAAACCATCTCTTTGGATGCCAGTGAAGTCATTTGTGACTTCACTCCAATTGATATATATTTGAAGTCAAGAGCTATCGAATATTTTGCCAAACATGACATTCAGAACAGTCTTACCGACAGTTATTTCAATGAATCTATTATAGACATCAACTTAATTCAAAAGAATATTGATTTCACGAAACATTTTCATCCGGCGCTGATCAAAAGCCTTGAGTTGACTAACAATTTGAGTAACAATTATGTGACAGTGAATGGAACGAAGACAAGAGAAGTAGTCGGTGCAGCCTTCCAATTATGGGAAATAACTGTCAACACGACGACAAAAAAGTCTAAAATGTCTATAAATTGTTCCGCATTTCAGGCAAACCTTTACGCTATTCAAACAGCCCTCCAATATGTCAACAAACACAAAAACAGTGATTACAATCTGACAATTGTTACAAAAAATGATTCAGCCATCAAAGCTTTATCAAACCCTTACACGAAAACACGCCTCATTTTCGACATTTATAAAGAGACACAAGAAATGAAAGCAAAAGGAATGAAAATCAAATTGTGGGCAAACAATAGATCTGTTGATATCATCGGTATTGAAGAGACGATAGAGAAGTCAAGACAGGGGGCGGTCTCTCACAACAGAATCTCATTTGACGCAATCCCAATAAGTCTTATAAAGAAAGTCATAAAAGAAACAAATGTCATAAAATGGGAAGATAGATGGCAAAAGTCGACTAAAGGGAAACAAACAAAACTATTCTTTCCATCAATCATCGATAGAAAGTCATTGAATAAAGATATTTTCTATGACTTCAAACTGACTCAAGTGTTGACAAATCACGGCGCATTCAACAGCTATCTGTGCCGGTTGGAACTAAAGTCGTATGATTATTGTGATCAATGTCTGGGTCAAGAAGACAACGCGAATCATAGATTATATCACTGTAGGAAATATGAAGAATCGAGAAATAACTTCAGGACTAAAATAGAGAGAAAGGGAACAAGTGGCCAATCACACAAAAAGCTTTTATCGATAAAGACATCATTGAAGACTTTATTATCTTTTGTCAAAATTTAGTCTAATTTGTATATAGACTTAATTACACATTTAATTTACATATATATTAACAAAAAACATGAGTATATCAGACAAATTTTATTTTATAATTATAACTCTTATTTATGTAATAGGTATAAGAGTTACATTAAATAAATTTTTAAAAATTTTTAAAAAAAAAAAACCTAACCTAACCTAACCTAACCAACCGAGTTCAGCGCTCGAACTGAACAGTCGCATTGCTCCCGACGCCCTTTGCTCCCGACGTCTGCATTGCATCACTTTTTTTAGTGTGTTCTTCGCTATGTCTTCGAAGACGTCGACTTCGAAATCGACGCCAACCAAAGCGCCCGACAACCTATCGCCGGACGCTTTGGCCAAATACATCGGTTCACTGGCAAAGAACATCAACGACGCCCTCACTCGCAACAAGAGCGTCACTGTTGGCGATAAGAATGACATACGTTCGCTCACTCAAGCCATCATTGACGCCACGGCTCAGATCACTACCGTCATGAGTGCGCAAACAGTCGTCTCCAATATCACCGCCACTGACCTCATCTCCAACGTCAAAGATGAGATCGATAAACTCCGGCAAGACATCGCCTCGACGTCAACCGCCCCGAACTCATATACATCCGCCGCCTCCAAAGCCCCTACGCGCATCAAGTCCCCAGTCTCTCGGCCTGCGATCGTCATCTCCTCAGTGGACGCCAACCACAAACACTCGGACGTCTTGGACGCCTGGCGCAAAAACGTCAGTTTTAAAGACGCAACATTCGCACCGGCACGCATACAACACGTCTCGAACAACAAAGTCCGTATCGAATTCGATGACGCCACCCAACGCACTAATACACTAAACAAACTGAAGAGCGTCTCTTCACTTAAAGCGGAAGAGGCACGACGCCGACGCCCGATGATGATACTCAAAGGCATCCACAAGACCACCGGACGTGACGAACTCCCAAAACTAATACGCGAACAAAACCCAACAGTCAAGGCGTCAACAGTAGTCGACACCGACATAAGAGTGTGTTTTCTGCGAAACAACAGAAACAACAATCTGTTCAATGCAGTCATCGAAGTGACGCCTGAGACCCGTCTCTCGCTGCTCTCAATAACGCGCGTCAACGTCGACCATCAACGCGTCAACGTCGACCATCAACGCGTCCACGTCTGTAACTTCTCACCATTCGTCCAATGCTTTAAGTGTCTGGGCTTCGGCCACACAAAAGCGAAGTGCCAGTCGAGCGTCGAACCATGTTCTCACTGTGCCTCTGGCGCCCACACTTTTCAACAATGTCCGGACAAATCTGACGCATCGAAGGTGCGTTGTTATAACTGCCACCAACACAACGTAAAGAACAACACAAGCGTCAATGACGCCCACAGCGCGACTTCGACTAAACAGTGTCCCCGCATAAAAGCATTACAACAGCGAATCACCGAACGCGTCGACTATGGTTGTTAAGGCCCTCCGCGTCATCCAAGCCAACGTAATGCGATGCATGGCGTCTCAACACGAACTTCTCCGTCACTTCCTCTCAACTGATCACAGCATAGCGTTAATCAGTGAACCATACGTCGGGCGCGGGCCGGGCGTCCACCAAATCCAAGGCGTCGACGTCTTCCAATTCACAACAACAGACAGAGTGAAAGCCTGTGTTTTTGTGAAACAGGGCCGCGTCAACGCTCTCGGCTTAACTCAACTCTCGACGCCAAACCTATCGGTGATCGAAGTCAATTTAGACCAGCGAAGACTTTTCATCGCGTCGGCATATATCGAGCCCGACAACGACAACGCGAACACCACTGACGCCCTGAGCAAATTGCTGGACGAGACGCGCGGATCTCATATTATAATCGGTGGTGACTTCAATGGACGCAGTCAACTGTGGGAATGTGACGACAGCGACTCTCGAGGTGACGAGATAGCCGTCATGGCGTCTGGATTCAACCTAGACGTCTGCAACATAGGCAAAACCCCAACGTTCGAAGCAATTAGACACGGCGTCCATTGTTCATCTATTGTCGACGTGACGCTCGCCTCCGACAGGATCGCCGCACATATCAAAAACTGGAGAGTAGACGCCGACGTCTGTCCCTCGTCTGATCACAACGCCATCGTTTTCGACATCGAAACACAGAACCAGAACATACCGCGCCCGAAGAGGGCGTCGACTTATCTCTTCAACAACAAAATCACTGACTGGAGTAAGTTCGACGACGCCCTAACAACAACAATCAACGAGTCGGGCATATTGACCGCAAACATCTCGGACGCCGATGGCCAACAACTCGACGCCATGGTTACAAATGTGACAAACGCAATAAGGAAAGCGTGTTTCGCGTCAATGAAACTTCGCGGAAACGCAAAACCATACAACCCCTGGTGGACTGACGCCCTGGAGCGTCTCAAGAGGTGTGTTCTGCGTCACCACCATAGGCTCAGCGACCGCAAGGCGAGACACCTGGACGTCACCGACGACGCTAACGATTTGAAATTCACGAAAGACGCTTACGCAAAAGCTCTTCGCAAAGCGTCAACTCATAACTTCAGAGAGTTCTGCAACAAACAGGGAAAAGAGGACGTGTGGTCTCTCACCAACAGACTGATCAAAGACGCCCCGACACAACGCCCCCCATCGACGCTCCGATGTGGCGCCACATTCACTAAATCGAGCCAAGAGACTGCCGACGCACTGCTGGCACATTTCTATCCCGACGACAACTCCGACACACACACCAAACACACCGAACTGAGAAACAGAATCAGCACGGCGTCTGACGCCCCAAACACACCTCCGTTCACAACGGACGAAGTCATCGAATGCCTGCAGACAATGAACCCGAACAGAGCGCCAGGCGTCGACAATCTGACGTCTGATATCTGCCTTCGCTTCACTAAGAAATACACGTCACTTCTCACACAAATCCTCAACAGATGTCTAGACGCCGGGCACTTCCCGACGCCCTGGAAAGTGGCGCGCGTCAAAATACTCCCCAAACCAAACAAAACAGACAACACAGACCTCGCGTCATATCGACCCATCGGTCTCCTACCGATCTTTGGAAAGGCTTTGGAGAAACTCTTCACCCGACGACTGACATACGACGCTCAAAGCAATAACACTTGGAGTCAATGGCAATTCGGTTTCAGAGAACAGACTTCCACTACTGACGCTCTCCATAAAGCCATCGACTTCATAAAAACAGCAAAGTCTGGGAGACGTCAATGCATTGGCGTCTCGCTAGATATCAAGGCTGCCTTTGACAACGCATGGTGGCCGGCGCTTATGGAACGCCTTCGTAAGACGCGCTGCTCAGAGAACATCTTTAAACTCATCACAAGTTACATCAGTGGACGGTCTGTGACGCTCGACTACGGCGACGCCACAGCCGTCAAAGAAATGAGTAAAGGTTGCGTCCAGGGCTCTGTATGTGGTCCGACGTTCTGGAACCTTATTCTCGACGAACTCCTGGAGACGCCTCTCCCCAACGGCTGTCATATACAAGCGTTCGCCGACGACGTCCTATTACTTGTCAGCGCAAACAGCGTCAAAGACATTCAAGCGGCGACCAACGACGCCCTCAAAGTTATCGCAGAGTGGGGCGAGAGCGTCAAACTGACGTTCAGTCCGGCGAAAACGCAAGCAACCGCATTCACTCGAGCGTCAACTACTGCAACCATTGATATGAGTGGCGTCTCCATTCCCTTTGAAGACAACATCAAACTTCTCGGCGTCATTATCGACAAACACTTAACCTTCACTGCACACATCAAACACGCGATAGCGAAGGCGTCGCGAGTCTTTAAAAACTTGTGTAAATTCGTGCGACCGACCTGGGGCGTCAATCCGGCAAACGTCACGACTATCTACAGACAAGTCATTGAACCGACAATCACATACGCGGCAGGAGTATGGGGTGACGCGGCCAACCGCAAAGGCCCTAAACGACTGTTACGCTCATTCCAGAGGACTTTCGCTATACGAGCAATACGTGGCTTTCACACCATCTCCGCAGTGTCAGCGTCAGCGCTGGCACAATTCGTGCCGCTTGACCTAAAGGTACGCGAAGTCCTGGAGATCGATAAAGTTAAGCGCACAGGCGCCTGTCCTACACTACCGGAAGACATAGTACTCGAGCGACGCATCCGTCCGGAGGAGCGCCTACACCCGTGCAGAAGACGAATTCTCACCAACTATGAAGCGACAACACAACAGGACGCCGACGCTCTGGCGTCACAGACTAACATCTACACAGACGGCAGCAAATTGGAGTCCGGCGAAGTCGGGGCGTCAGTGGTCATATATCTACCGAACAGCCGCGTCATAACGAAGAAGTATAGACTGAACAGCAGCTGTTCTGTCTTTCAGGCAGAACTATTGGCGCTGATGTACGCGATGAACTGGGCTGACGCCAGTCTCACCACCGACGCCACTGTTTACACAGATAGCAGATCGGCAGTCAACGCAATCGAAAGTCCGTCGAACAGTCACCCACTCATAGTGTCAATTCAACGAAGTCTGGAAAGCGTTTCATCCCTGCGACGCATAAGACTGGTATGGGTTAAGGCCCACATCGGTATCATAGGTAACGAAGCGGCCGACGCGGCCGCAAAAGACGCCGCCACCAAACGCAGTGCATACGCATATAATGCATTTCCGATTAGTCTTGCGAAGAACATTATACGCAAACAAACCTGGAATGAATGGGCGTCCGAATACAACGATGCCATACAAGGCTCGGGGACGCGCCTATGGTTCCCGGACTTAGGTAGCGTCAAACACTTTGTTGACAACATCGACGCATCGTTCGAGCTGACGCAAGTCCTCACTGGACATGGATTCAATAAGAGTTATTTGAATCGATTCAAGATCTGCATCGACGCCAAGTGCCCGTGTGATGACGCCACACCCCAAACCATCGAACATCTCCTTAAGAACTGCTCTAAGTATGCCCTCCAGCGTCACTACTACACCACCTATTGTGCTCTAACAAACGCGACGCCATTCGATCTGGCGTCACACGACCCAGATGAACTCAAGAACTTTGAGCACTTCGTCAAAGAAGTCATTGGGACGCTCAAAGCATTCAACGCATAAAAATGACATAATTAATAACTAATCAAATCCCAACACTTTCGCGCCTGACGCCTGTATCCTATAGCAGGCGTCAAATCAAAACTTAGTTTTATTTTATTTATTTCTATCAAAACAAATGCCAAACTATTCCGCTCTAAGGCGCCACCAATATTTCAGTTGACGCCGTAATTTATGTACGACACAACGAACTCACTGGGAGTTGTGCACCAAACAGTCAGTAGAGTTGTGACACACCCACTGTCTTCACATCACACTCCCGACGCCATTCTCGACGCCTCATTGTATTGTGCTGTGCTCTGACGCCTCCCACCCGACGCTCCACTCGACGACTACTCCAACCGACGTCTCCACTCGACGCCTCCAATCGACGCCTCCAATCGACGCCTCCACTCAACACCAACAATGGCATCAAAGGACGGGCGCCTCTGCCATAACTGTGAGACAATCTCTGGCGTCAACGCAGACCTCCAGCGGAAGAACACAAAGCTGAAAGACGCCAAAACACGCCTCCAACAGGAACTCGCCGCTCGCGACGCCCAGATCAGGCGTCTGGAGGAAAAGTCGGCCAAAATGACTGCCGCATATCAGCATTTAGAGAGAGCCCACGCATACCTCTTCTCGTCCATCTCAGGCACTGACGCCTCTGACGCCGCCGACGTCACTCAAAGCAGGGCCTCAAGCGTCAGATCGGAGACGGCGGTCCGGGGCGTGAAGGCCCTGACGATCGACGCAACAACGCCGGCAGTCATCTCAACTTCGACGCCGAATAAAAAGAAGGCATCGACGCCTCCGACGCCGCCGAAGGCGTCGAAAGCACAGAAGACATCGACGTCGGCACCACTATACCATCAATGTGTGCTGTGCGGCTGGGCGTCAAAGGCGTCAAACAAGAACATGTCGCGTCATTTCAAAGAGATGCACAAAAACTACAGCCACGTCACCTCCGACGGCAACAAGTACTTCTACTTTCGCGTCGACGAGCCGTATGAGATATGGCCGGTACTGACGCCTAAGCCTTGGACTTCAGACGACCTGCTCGGCGTCGAAGGCGTCAGAGCAAGTTGGCTCAATGCGAAGCCACCGAAGGCGGCGAAATCAGCCCCGACGGCTACCGTCTCTAAAGCGCCACAAAAAGCCAAGACGCCGAAAGGAGGCGTCAAATCGAAGGAATTCGTCTCCGACTCAAGCGACTCCGATGACGCCGTAGGGGCGTCACCGAAGACTTCGTCTCGCGGACCGGACCTGAGCGAGGATAGCGATTCCGACGCCTAAAGACATCACAATACTGACGCCCACAATCGACGCGACGCCACAACTTCTATTTGTTTTTCTTCTCTCTATTTTTTTAAATTTTAAAAACTTATTGTATTTGCATTTAATTAGAAATTAATAAAATTATTCTAAAAAAGGAAAAAAAACCTAACCTAACCAACCTAACCGACCAGATGGCGACAACAGCAGTCGAGTGTTATTTGGCTGCTGCCAAAAAATCAATTTCTTCCCTTAATTCAGTGATTATTAAGTTCAAAAACACCTCAAGTGATGTCAAGAAGGCAATCGAAGATACGTCGAACGAATTGTTGTCCATAATTACTGACCAAAGTCTCAAAATTGCCGAATTGTCAACCACAGGCTCAACGCACGCCTCACTTCAAGCCATTAAGTCTCAAAATATTGCAATTATTAGTGAAATTAATGCAATTAAGTCACAAATTACTGCCTCAAAACCACAATCATATGCCTCTGCAGTCAATTCAAGACCAAATGGATCCAACTCGACCGAAAGACCGCCAAAAGACAATAAAAACATTGTTATAGTGCGGCCTAAAAATGGCACCCAATTGTGTACACAAACACAAAAGGAGATTAAGTCTGCAGTTTTCAGGCACAATAAAATTATTGGCGTCAAAGAAGTCGAAAACATTGGCAGAGGTGGTATATTATTGCGGTGTCAATCAGAAAATGATGTTAAAGAACTGGAAGAGATGGCCGCACAGAAGTGCAAAGATTATGAGATAACAAAACCAAAGCCTATAAAACCTTCAATTATTGTTTATGGTGTTCATACAGACATCAAAGACGAGGAAATAATTGAAGAAATTGTTGCCAAAAATGAGATAATAAAAGATTTCTTAAATGTCAATTCTTTCGACAAATGCGAAGATCACATTCGCCTTAAAATCAAAGTCAAGAGCCGGTCATCAAGACAAAGGCAATCAAATAGTCAACAGCCACATGGCTCTCAAAGAGGCTCTGTTGAGACAGAACAAAGACATGACTATGTGTTTGAAGTCAGCCCTGGGCTAAGGAAGGCATGGATCACAATGAGGACAGTGCTCTTGGACTGGCACTCATACAGATATAGTGACCATTTTAACGTCATTAGATGCTATAAATGTCAAAAATTTGGACATATAAGCAAAAACTGCACCGAAGCCGCCAATAGCTGTGGCCATTGCGCCGAAAGTCATGAGACCAGAACCTGTCCTAAAGAAGCCCCGGATCAGAAGTGCATTAACTGCATTAGATTTAATGCCAACAATAAAGGGCCTAAAAAAGTGGACACAAAGCACAGTGTTTTCAGTCAAAGTTGTGAATGTTTTCAGCGAATCAAAGCTTCAATTAAATCCAGGATCAGTTATGAAGAATAGAGTCGACAATAATGGCCTTAAGTGTCTTCAAATAAACCTTCAAAGAAGCCATAATTCACCTAATGCTTTGATTGAACTCATAAAACACAAAAACATTGATTTAGTCTTTATTCAAGAGCCGGGCGTTATTAACGGCAAAGTCTGCGGCTTTCCGCTTAGATTTAGCCCTTTTTATGATAATAATAGCCAAACACCCAAAAGTGCAATAATAAGTCTCAACAAGTCTTTAAAAGCCATTAAAATTCAGACATTCACAACAGATGTGTTAACAACAGTTTCAGTGCGGGTCAGTGGCCAAGAATTGGTCCTATTTAGCCTCTATTGTACACCTGATAGTGATATGAACTCTGACTTAAATGCCGTCCAAAAAGCCATTGACTGCCTTAAACCAAAGAGTTACATCATTTGCACCGATAGCAACGCCCACTCCCAGGCGTGGTATGACAGCCGAAACGACATTAGAGGCGAAATATTGCTTGACTTTGTGGCCCAAAACGACTTAATAATCCTTAATGATAATGAAAAAGATTTAACAACTTTTGAGACAAATAGAGGCAAAAGTAATATTGATTTGACTATTATTACTAATAATTTAGTTAATAAGACCAGAAATTGGGCCGTTTTGGAGGAGGAAAGCCTTTCAGACCATAATTACATATACTTTGAAATCGGGAGTCAAATACCAGAGCCATTCCCAGAAACAACAAAAACCTATAACACAAATCGGGCGGATTGGGAGGCATTCAATGCTGACATTGAGCCTAAATTACAACAATTGGAGACCAGATTCAGAGGCGAACAAAAGGCTGAAAATATCGACAAAATATTAGAAAAATTCAATTATGAATTGAAGAAAACGTGTGATAAATACATCCCAAAAGTGTCACAAAATTCCTTAAAAATAGCCAACAAATGGTGGAACAGACAGTTGGACGCAATGAAGAAAAAAGTCAACAATTCTCGGCGAAAATACCAAAGAAGTCGATCTGAAATAAAGGAACAATTATTGACAAACTATTGGGCATTAAGAAAGGAATACAAAGACATGATATATACAGTGAAAATCAACTCTTGGGACCGATTTGTTGCCGACAATACAAGAGCCGACCCTTGGGGTATAGTTTACAAAATCGCTAGAAATAGCCTAAAACAGAGCCAAATAACAGAATTGACTGAAAGCGATGGACAGACAATAATTACCGATAGAGACAGGATTGCAAACAAATTGATGGATACTCTATTCCCTGACGACAGACCCGAAACAGATAACGAATGGCATCAAAATATTAGGCAATATGTGTTAATAGCAGACAATACAGAGGATGACATTTATTTTACGACAGATGAGGTAACTCAGGTGGTTGAGTCCCAAAACAAGTCTAAGGCACCAGGAGGGGATGGCATTTCAGCCGATATTATACAACAATTGCATCAAATCAGGCCCACATTTTTGACATCTATTTATAATAAATGCCTTCAATTAAGCCTTTTTCCGAAGGAATGGAAGAAATCAGTCGTAAAACTTATACCGAAATCTGGTAAAAAAGACTATAGAAATGCCAATAACTACCGTCCTATAAGTCTGTTGTCAGTATTCGCTAAAATACTGGAAAAATTATTAATCAACAGAATTAATTATTTTCTTCGAAGTCATAACAGCCTAAACCCGTCTCAGTTCGGATTCACACCCAACCGTTCAACAGAAGAGGCATTACATAAGACAATAGATTTCATTGAAAAGGCATTTGAAATGGGAGGTTTTGCATTGATTGTGTCTTTTGATATTAGTGGCGCATTTAATGCCTGCTTTTGGCCTAAAATACTTTCTCAACTCAAAGACAAGAAGTGCCCGAAAAATCTCTACCGTTTGACTCAATCATACTTTAGTCAAAGATATGCCAAGTTATTACACGCTGGGGTTGAATATGAAAAGTGTTTGACGCTGGGCTGCCCTCAAGGCTCGGCCAGTGGCCCGGGTTTCTGGAATATAGCCTATGACGACGTGTTTGATTTGGCTAATAATGAAGACATACAAATATTAGGCTTTGCCGACGACACAAATCTCATGATTTTTGCCGAAACCATAGAAGAAATTGAAACTAAAGCCAATCAATATCTCCGAAAAATTGAATTATGGGCCGAAAATAATAAACTTTCTTTCAATGTCGACAAAACTCAAACAGTTTTGTTTACCAAAAGGCTTGAATATAGTAAACCTGACATCAGATTCAAGGGCGAAAAACTAAAACTTGTGTCAACTGTCAAATACCTGGGCCTTCATATAGACTCTCAATTGACATTCAAAGGGCACAATAATCACATAAAAACCAAATCAACAGAAATATTAAACAAATTACTTAGATATTCAAAGTCGAAATTTGGTCTTAATTCTAAGGCACTGTCAGTCATATACAAGGGCTGTATTTTGCCAATCATCGCCTATGGAGTGTCAGTTTGGATCAGAGCCATCGATAGAGCCTATAATAGAGATTATTTAAACAAAATTCAGTCAAGAGTTGCCCAAAGGATGTGCAAATCCTACAGAACCGCTGCATACGATGCCTGTCAGGTCATTTGTGGTCTAATACCTATAGATCTTTATCTCAAGGGAAGGGCCGCTGAATACTTTGTAAAACATAACATGAAAAATAAATGGACAGAGGTATTGGGCACAATTATTGACATAGAGCTGGTTCAAAGGCCTATTGACTATACATTACATTTTCATCCCGGACAACACCAAAGACTCGAAATGGCTGACAATCTGACTAATAATTATGTGATAGCACACGGGGTTAAATCAAATGAAGGCGTCGGCGCTGCTTATGATTTTTACGACAACAACACAATCAAAGCCTCAAAAAAGTTAAAACTTTCAGCAAATTGTTCAGCATTTCAGGCAAACCTATTGGCAGTTAAGGCAGCCCTGGAATACGTTAATAATCAAAAGAAAAATAATTATTGTTTAACCATCGTATCAACCAATGCCTCTGCCATACAAGCCCTGTGCAACCCATTCACCAAAGACAGTCAAATAATATCAGTTTACAAAGAAGTGACTAAACTAAGTCAAAAGGGGATAACAGTTAAATTATGGACACAAAGAGGCGATGATATGGCAGACTCAACACTACAAACCAAAGATAAGGCAAAACAAGCGGCCGTTAGTCATAATAGGATAGCCTATGATCTGATCCCTTTCTCACATATCAAATATGTCATCAAAAGTTTACATATAGAGGAATGGAGTGAAAGATGGCTCGAATGCACGACTGGCTCACAAACTAAAAAGTTTTTCCCGACGATAGGCGATAGAATGACTGTTGGGAAAGACATGGTTTTCGATCATAAACTAACACAAATTTTGACAAATCACGGCTCGTTTAATGCCTATCTCTATCGATTCAAAATAAAAGACAATGATTATTGTGATGAATGCATTAGCGAAGAGGACGACGCAGACCATAGAATCTACAGGTGCCGGAAATTTGACACACAAAGGAATGTCTTCAAATTTAAAGTGATGGAAAAAGGCTTCCAATGGCCACCGACGCACAAACAATTAATAAATAAATTAATAATATCTGAATTTCTTAATTATTGTCATAATTTAGTTTAATAATAACAAATTTTATTTTGTATAATAGTTTTTAAATCTAATCAAATATTTTCTTAAATTTTATAATTTTATCCTTATATCTTAAATCAGAAACTCTTATTTATGTAATAGGTATAAGAGTTGACTTAAATTAAATCTTAATAAAAATTTTTAAAAAAAAACCTAACCTAACCTAACCTAACCTAACCATTCGCGATGTGTGCTCTCAACAGTGCAGTCGCACTCTCTAGTGCTCAGAGACTTGTCTCTGATTTAAGCCTTGTTTTCGCCGAAAAGCCAGGTTCTGGAACCGCTGGAACTGTCAGGACAGCCATCACGACCTGCACTGATGGTCTAATGAAGATCATCGCAGACCTGATCCATCAAAACGCCGAACTTCTGGACAAACAGTCTCAACACGTGGACGCCAACGCATTGTCTGCATTCATTGCAACACAAGAGAAGTTCAATGAAGAAGTTCTCAAGCGATTTGACGCAAAGACAGGACCACCGCAGTCATACTCAGACGCCCTGAAGAGGAACACGCCACAAAAACGCCGGGAAATGCCGAAGTCGTCAAAACACGTGGTAATAGTCACTCAAAATGGCGACAAAAATGTAAACATTGAACAGAACTTCAAACACGTGTTCAACAAAAGTAAGACATCGGCGGCCATCAGACGCATCCACAAGAAGTCTGACAGACTAGTCATCGAATGCGGGACAGAAGAAGACGCCCAGAAAGTGGTGGACACCATCGGCTCCGCCAAGAAGTCAGGCATAAGTGCCAAAAAACCTGCGCTCAAAAACCCACGTGTTTTGGTACACCGGGTGAACAGCGATGTCTCAGACAGTGATATTATCACTGAAATGGTCAACAAAAACAAGAATCTCAAGAACTTCTTCTACGCCAACGACGACAAACCAGTGGATGAGAACCTGCATCTCAAATACCAATTCAAGTGCCGCGACCGCGCCGGCCGTGCAGTAGACACCGGTCATCGAAATGTGGTCATTGAGGTGACTCCAGAGGTTCGCAAACTGGTCCACAAGAATGTGTACATAGGCTTCGAGTCATGCCGTGTCTCAGACCACATCCAAGTCACGCGATGTTTCAATTGCTGTGGCTATCAGCACATCGCCGCCAACTGTTCAGTCGACCACAAGGTCTGTGGCCACTGCGGTGGCCATCACAACACCAACGATCCCGACGAGTGCACAGACAAGTCCAGGAAGTCCTGCGCCAACTGTGTCCGCCATAACGCGAATGTTGACAAACCTTCGTTGAAGTACAAGACTAACCATACAGTGTATGACAAGAACTGCGAGTCCTTTAAACGAGTCCAGAAGAACCTATCAGAACGTGTCAATCATGGCTAACACCAGACACCAGACCTTAAAGTGCCTACAAATAAACCTCCAGAGATCTGGCAAAACAACCACTCATTTGGTTAACTTCTTGAGTGGCAATCATTATGACATTATTCTCATTCAAGAGCCACATGTGATTAACACTAAAGTTCTTGACTTTCAATTTCAACAGAAGTTGTGCTACAAATTAGTAACAACTCCTAAGACTGCAATAGTTTTTAATAACAACACAATTACTCATAAATTTGTTGAGTCATACTCTACACGAGACATGACTGTAGTTTCAGTTGATTGTAAAACCCGTGATATTTTGTTTATATCTGCTTATTGTTCACCACTTGAATGCCTAACATCTAAATTACGTGACATTCAGACAGCCATCGATGGTCTGAACGCAAAGTTCTACATAATATCGATTGACTCGAACGCACATTCGGGTGTCTGGAATGACAACAATAATGACAAGGAAGGCGAAGAAGTTCTTGATTTCGTGTCTCACAATAATTTAATTATTATGAATAGTTTGTATGAAACCGGCCCAACGTTTGTGTCCAGCGATGGGCGCAGTAGTGCAATAGATCTCACACTTGTGTCACCGGATCTGATAAGTCGGGTAACGGATTGGGAAGTTCTGGACGCTGTGTCAATGTCTGACCACAAGTACATATCATTTGTGTTAAATGAGAGCAGAAATGACATCAAATACAAGTCAACCATCAAATACAGCACAACTACCGCCGACTGGAACCGATTCAGTGACTCATTGGCGCCAAACATACCTTCACTACAACAACAGATAACACGTGTGAGAAATTCAGCAGACATTGAGTGCTGTGTGATAGACATAACCAGTGCTATCACCAAAACATGTGATAAAATGTTTAAAAAGATTGACCAGAACTTCGCCCGAAAGCCAGGCCACAAGTGGTGGACACCAGAGCTATCACTACAGAGAGACTCACTCAACACATTACGACGACAGCATCAGAGGTGCCGACAATCGGCCAGAAAAGTGGCGCTCAAAGAGCGCTTTGACGCTCACATGAATGACTACAAGAAGTGCATAAACGACACAAAAAATAAATCCTGGAATAGGTTCGTGGCTGAGAACAGCCGGGAAAATCCCTGGGGTTTAGCGTCTAAAATAGCGAGAAACTGTATAACAAAAGAAGTCATAACTGAATTGGAGGGACAGAACGGGACAATCATCACTGATTCTCAACAAATATCTGACCACTTATTGAACACATTATTCCCAACTGACGACCAAATACCTGACCAACCGGTACATCGAGAACTTCGATTACAACTGCAAACACTCAGAAATGACCAGAACTTCATACAAGCGGATGACTTGGAGTTCACACCACAAGAAGTTAGTGCTGTAATAGCACAACAAAACCCACGGAAGTCGCCGGGAGTAGACGGCCATACGGCAGACATTATACAAACAGTGCATAATATTGACCACAAGTTGTTCACATCACTGTTCAACAAATGCCTGGCTTTGGGTTATTTCCCAAAGTTATGGAAGCAATCGGTGGTGAAAGTCATACCAAAAGCTGATAAACCCAGCTATAAGGACCCCAACGCCTACCGCCCGATATCACTGTTACCAGTGTTGGCAAAAGTATTTGAAAAACTTCTGATTAACCGTATAGTCGACTATCTCCGCAAGAATAGACTCGTTTCTGACAATCAGTTTGGGTTCACACCCCAAGTGTCTACCGAATCAGCCCTTCATTCACTCAAGAACTTCATGGACTCAGTCTATGCCCGCAGAGGCATAGGTTTAGTGATATCTCTTGACATCAGCGGTGCGTTTAACACATGTTTTTGGCCCAAAGTATTAACACAACTCAAACTCAAGAAATGCCCGCAAAACCTGTACAACACCTGTGAGTCTTACTTCTCTGACCGAAAGGCGCACCTCTGGTATCTCAACCGCCAAACTTCACGAGACCTGACTATTGGATGTCCACAGGGCTCGGCCTCCGGGCCGTGGTTTTTCAACATAGCTGTGGACGACATATTTGACTTAATTGAATCCGACGTTCAAATTAACTGCTTCGCCGACGACACTGTGCTTATGATATTCGCCGAGAATGTAACAGAACTTCAAGAAAAAGCTAATCGAAAGCTCCAGCAAATCCATGACTGGGGAGTTGCCAACAAATTACTGTTTAATGCCAGCAAAACATCTGCAATACTGTGTACTAATCGCCTTAACATCAATGAACCGGTCATTACATTCAATGGATCGGCTATTAAGATGTCTAAGAGTTTCAAATATCTGGGAATAATGATTGACCCGAAGCTAAATTTCAGAGAACACGTCAAATACCTCAAGAATAAGGTTCTCAAACTGACAAACAGTGTCATACGCTTCGCCCGCAACAAGTATGGTCTCGACCACCGGGCCCTCGAACTTATCATCAAAGGAGCAGTCCTGCCGGTGATCAGCTACGGGTGCTCTGTGTTCTGGGAAAAGTTGGGACACGAATATCTCGTGACACCACTCGCACAACTTCAGCGACAACTCGGACTCCGATTAATTAAAGGCTACCGTACGGTGTCTTTCGCCGCCGTCAACGTTATTGCAAACCTCATACCCATAGACCTGTATCTCAAGGGCCGGGCAGTCGAGTACTTCACGAAACACAACGTCGACAACGCGTTAACTGATGAGTACTTCGAAGGTTCAGACATAGACATCAGTCATGTTATGAGATCCATAGATGTTCGCCGACTACCACATCACGCCCTCCGACCACCCATTCCGGTGACTGAAGTTCTAACAACTGATAATACGGTTTATATGGCAATCAAGAAAACCGATTCAGCGGTTGGCGCCGCTCTCGCTATACGACATGGCAGTACAATACGTAATATCAAGAAGTACAAGAACTACAGGTTCTGCACATACTTTCAAACCGAGGTTTGGTTAGTGTGTCAGGCCTTTGACTACATGGCCCGCCGGTACCCGAATGTCTCAACAATAGTTGTTAACAGCCGTTTAGTACTACAAGCGCTAAATGACAACAACTCTAAACACCAGTTTGTATCAGAGGTTCATAGGATTTGTCGTGAACTTCAGACCAGTGGCCGACACATCAGTCTAAGACTCAAACACCTGACAGACAATGAAACAGTGAATTCGGTGAAACTGGAAGCCCTGGCGGCTGCCAATTCACATCTTAGTTACACACTGGATGCCATCCCCGTGTGTTATGTTAAGAAACACATCCGAGAAGTTAATCTCCAGAAGTGGGACACAGAGTGGCAAAAATCCACAACAAAGGGCAGACGGACTCACGAGTGGATTCCATCGATAGCACGCCGACAGGAAATACAGCAGCACTTCAGACCTGACTTCTATGTCACGCAAGCGATAACATCACATAACGGGACAGGTGTTTACCTAAAGTACTTCAAACTTCAGGTCAGCGATCAGTGCAACACATGTCAGGAGACGGACGATATAAAGCACCGGATGTTCAGTTGTACGAACTTCGAGGACGAGAGGGAGGACTTCAGGACGCATATCGTCACGAATGGCCATCAGTGGCCCCCAGAAGTGTCTCAACTTCTCGACAAACAGAACTTTAATTGTTTTAAAAATTACTGTAAATATCTATTTAATAATTAAGTCAATTAATGTTTTTATTACTATTTATTATTATTATAACTAATGCGAAACTTTTGTATATATTTATAAATTATTACTATTAATGATTCATATAATACTGCAATGAAACGGCCCGGCACTTCTATTTAAGTCTGAGGTATAGAGGTGCCGGGCCTAATGTAAATAAGTTCATTTTATATGTTTATAAATAAACATTCCTTTTGCAAAAAAAACCTAACCTAACCTAACCTAACCTAACCTAACCTAACCTAACCTAACCAACCAACCAAAAGATGGCGGACGTACATAACACGCCTGCCATGAGCTCTGCTCAAAAATCGGTTAATTTGTTTAATTCTGTGCTCAATGCTAACAAAAACACCGCAACTGCTGTCAAGACTGCTGCTCAAGAGATGATCACAAAATTGTTGTCCATCATCGGTGATCAGGAGCGACAATTGGCCGCAAAACCGCTCGACGAGTCAACACATGTGGCGCTCAATGCATTCATTACACAACAAAATGCATTCAACGAGAAAATTATCGCAAAATTGAGCGACATTTCACAACACTCGACGCCACTGCCCACCAGCTATGCGGACATCGCAAACGGTGGTCACAAAATTAGTGCAAAAGTCTTCACCGCCAAACCAAAGCTAACCAATGTTGTAGTCATTAAACCAAACGATACAACACTGCAATCAACACAAAGCCTCCAAACAGTGAGACAACTCCTCAAAGAAGCTAAGAAGGACCCAACAGTCACTCACGTCAAACATTCAGCACAGGGAGGACTAGTGCTCAACTGTGAGACCAAAGAGGACGCCGAAGAGATCATCAAAATTGTAAACAAAACCAAACAAATGAATGCAAGTGAACCGAAGAAAAGACAACCAAGGATTGCATTATACGGCGTTCCGGACAGTTGGACAGCTGAAGACATACCACAAGAGATAGTCAATAAAAACAGAGACATAAAACAAAGCCTGGAGTCATTTCAAGACTACGACATTTCGGATCACATTGTATGCAAATTTCCACTCAAACGCAAAGACAACACCGGAACCATCACTTGGGTCATCGAATTGTCACCAAATTTGTACAAAATTGTTGCCAACAATCGCCGAATATGTCTGGATTGGCACACATACAGGTGGGCGGACTACCTCCGCATCACCCGGTGCTATAAATGCCAAAAGTATGGACACATATCGAAAGTGTGTTCCCAATTGACGCCGACGTGCGGAAAATGTGGACAAAAACACGAGACAAATGCGTGCCAATCAACTGACAAATGCTGTGCTAATTGTAAGTCATTTAATGAGAGACAAACATCGAAAGGCAAAAAATGCAAAACAAATCACTCAACAGATGATAGTGAGTGCGAATCATTTAAATCAGCGAAAAGTAACGCAATTTCACGCATTAATTATGGTTATTAATGCATACAATACACAAATCAAATGCATTCAAATAAATCTAATGAGAAGTTATACCTCAACAGCACATCTCAATCAACACATCTCTGATCACAACATAGACATCGCACTAATCCAAGAGCCGTACACTAATAGGGGTACAGTCTCTGGATTCCCATTAAACTACAATGCATTGTATGATAAAACTGTCAATCGACCCAAGAGTGCAATAATAATAACAAACAGTTTAATTAATGTTGTATTTATCAGTTCATATTCTAGTGATTGGCTAACTATATGTACAGTTAGTTTTAATGGCAAAACCTGTGGATTAATCAGTGCATATCTTTCACCAAACTGTGATTTAAATACTTTTAAAAGTCAATTAAATACAATTAATAATGCAATTAATAACTTAAATGTGAACTACTTTATTATCAGTGCCGATACCAACGCCCACTCAAAAGTGTGGTTTGACTTAAACAACGACTGCAGAGGAGAAGAAATGCTCAACTTTTTGGCAGAAAATAATTTAATTATATTAAATAACAACAGAAACGAACCGACTTTTGAGACAATTAGAGGTCAAACAATTTGCAGATCAAGTATAGACTTAACAGTGATCTCAACAAACGCAATAAACCTAGTAAATGAGTGGCAAATAGTGAGCGAAGATTCGCATTCAGACCACAAATTCATTGAATTTTCAATAATAGAAAAAACTGAAAAAATTGATTTTAAGTCAACTATAAAATACAATACAAAGTGTGCGAATTGGGAGTCACTCGCAAATGACATAAAGATTCATATCACAGATATGACCACTCAATTGACTAAAATTTCAAATAGTGTGCAATTAAATAATTTTATTAATAACTTTATGAATAGTTTGACACAATTGTGTGACAAACACATCAAACGACACAACATAAACAAATCCCGCAAAAAAAGCAACAAATGGTGGACACAAGATCTACAGACCCTGAGAAGTGAGGCAAACAGCGCCCGCCGTCGATACCAGAGGTGCAGATCTGACGGTCTCAGAGATGCGCTGAAAACAACGTATTATTCGCTTAAAATTCAATATAAAAAACTCATTACCGAAGCAAAAACAAAGAGTTGGAACTCATTCGTTGCCGAGTCTACACGTGACAACCCATGGGGTATAGCCTATAAAATAGCAGCAAAAAAGTTACAGAAAACAATGGCTTGTGAACTGTTGGACACAAACGATACGATCATTACAGACCCACAAAAAATAGCTAAACATCTCTTAGACGCGTTATTCCCTACTGACGACCAATCACTGGACACAACTCACCACCAAATACTCAGAGATAAAGCACAGGTGTGTAGCACTGCTTACGAAGACATCCCGTTCACATCTCAAGAAGTAAATAATATATTAAGCGCTCAAAATCCACACAAATCTCCCGGAGAGGACGGCTTCACCGCCGATATCGTACTATTCATACACAGAATCGATGAATCATTTCTCACAAAAATATATAACAAATGTCTTGAAATTTCAGTTTTTCCAAAAATCTGGAAAAACTCTGTCGTGAAAGTGATCCCAAAACCAGACAAACAAGACTACCGAATAGCCAGTGCTTATAGACCCATAAGTCTGATATCAGTTTTTGGTAAAATACTCGAAAAATTATTCATTAATAGGATTGTATACCACATGAGAAGCAATGGGAAAATAAGTGAAAATCAATTTGGATTCACAGCCCAAAAATCGACGACAGATGCGCTCCAATCGCTAAAACAATTCATCAAAAATGCATACAATCGCAAGGGTTTCGCACTTATCGTATCTCTCGACCTAAAGGGGGCTTTCGACCACTGTTGGTGGCCTAAAACCATCGCATCACTGGCCGATAAGGACTGCCCCAACAATTTGCTACAATTGGTTAAAAACTATTTCAGTGATAGAAGAGCCAAAATATGGTATTTGAATAGAGAATATGAGAGAGACATCACAGTTGGGTGCCCACAGGGCAGTGCATGCGGCCCATGGCTGTGGAACATCCAATTCAACGACATATTTGACGTAACGGAAGGGCTAAATGGTGTAGAAGTCGATGCCTTCGCCGACGACACCATTATAAAAATATATGCCAAAACCACTCAAGAGATAGAAACGATTGCAAACAGTGTACTAAAAAGAGTCGAGAAATGGGCTAAAGATAGTAAACTATTCTTTAATGTTACGAAAACTACAAGTGTTTTGTTCACAAGAAAGAACAAATATGTCAGACCTAACATTATATTCAGCGGTGAACCCCTACCTATCGATACACAATTCAAGCACTTGGGTGTGATATTTGATTCTAAGCTAACGTGGAGACCTCACATCAATAAAACTGTCACAAAAGCCAAACAACTTATTAACAATTTGATACGATTTGGAAAACAGGAATACGGACTCAACGCAAAGGCAATGGAAACCATATATAAGGGCGCAGTCCTACCCGTCATATCATACGGTGTTCCGATATGGGCGGAAGCCATTGACCGCAAATTCGTACACAAACCACTAGCTGTTCTACAAAGACAATACGCGATACGAATGATCAGAGCCTACCGTACCATATCCTACAGCGCAGCTGATGTCATCGCAAACCTCATCCCTATAAATATATACCTGAAATCAATTGCAACAGAATATTATATAATGAAAGGCATACCAAATAAATTTGTGGACAACTTTCTACGCCAAACCAGAATCAATATCGATTTAATTCAAAAACCAATGCAATGGACACGACTTCCACACCCGGCGCTTAGACATCAGATCCCAACCACTGATGATAACAACTCTCCAAACACAACACTTCTGTATATAAATAGTTATAAGAATGCAATTGAATCGAATGGTAGTGTCGGCGCCGCATATGCTCTATATCTAAGCGAATCACACAATACAGCAATAAAGCAACAAAAATTCAAAATTAACTTTAATTGCACTCAATTTCAAGCAAAACTATATGCGATTTATAGAGCACTCGAATACAGCACAACAAAAGTGAATACATTTTCAACAATTGTGTTAAAAATGAGGGACAAATCAATAGCTGACGCAATAAGAGACCCAAACTCCACATCACAACAAATTCATCAAATTTATGTACAATTCTATAAACTAATGACAAGTTCAGTGAGAGTAATGATTAACAACAATTGTAGCTCAAATGACGAGCGACTGATTCAAACAAAGTCATTGGCCATTAGTGCCAGTACTTCACATAACACCTATGCTTACGATTTGATTTCCAAACAAACGATAAAACGTATGTTAAGAGAGAGTGGACACGAAGAATGGGATCAAATGTGGCAAAACTCAAAGCAAGGTTCGCAAACAAAGAAGTTTTTCCCTACAATTCGTGACAGAATATCAATAAAAGGAATACTAGAACATCACTTCATTACAACCCAAGTACTCACAAATCACGGGAAACTGAACCAATATCTCAAGAGATTTCGCATACAAGACAAAGGGGGTTGCGATTCATGTGGAGCCAACATAGATCACGCCGACCATCGAATATACGAATGCACAGCATATGACATCGAAAGGCAAAATTTCATAGTAAAGCTAGAAAGGGATGGCCAGAACTGGCCGATAGCGCATAAGACACTCCTTTCAAAACAAAATTTCACACATTTTAAAGATTTTTGTAAAATAATTATCAATTGAAATGATTATATTGTCTTATTATATATTTAAATATTTCTCAATATTAATGCAAATGTATATACAGTGAGTCTCTCTTATAATCTTATGGGGAATAAGAGAGACAGAATATTCTTAAACTTGAATAAAAACTTTTATTATAAAAAAAAAACCTAACCTAACCTAACCTAACCTAACCTAACCTAACCATGTAGAGGAGTAGTATGCTTCGCAATATGAGCTAAAAAAGTTTTCAATTTTAAATTATTAACTTATCATAAACAGGACAATATAAAGTATTTAAAAAAAGTTCTGTCTTTAATTTAATGTTTACAATGAGTTAATAAAAGTTTTCAAATTTTAAATTATTAAAAATCTTAACAATGGAAAAAAGGAATTTTAAACAATTTTACAATATTTTACTATTAATAACATTATGTGAGAATGTTACCATAACTTACAACACGAGTTATACTATAGTTTCAATTTTGTTTAGCATATTCTCAATTGTTTCTCTGCAATACTTTTAAAGGTTTGCAATCTTTACGTTAAATAAACTCATATTATGCTATATGTCATTCAAAATTTCAAAAATAAACTGTTATTTATTGAAATTGAAGCCCAATTTTGTAAAAATATCGCAAATTTATCGCAGACTTGGAGTTCGGCGAAATACCGAAAAACGTTAATTACTAACTTTAAGTTACCTTATAAGGTCTAATAATAAGGTGCGCATTTACTCCTAGTTATACCTAACTTTTAAACCACAAATTAATCAAATAATTTTATTTTAGTTATATTGTGCCAAATTTATTATTTTTTCATTTAAATAAAATACATTTTAATT
>JAUJYU010000045.1:0-23509 GCA_033995675.1 Nothrus silvestris
TGTTATATATTTTTAAAGTCATAATTTAGAAGCTATATTGATATTAGTGCTATTTCTATTAGATTTGATTTATTAATTTAATAATAGTTAGCTCTCGCGCTATATTTTTAATATATTAAATATGCTCTTAAACTGAGATCAAATCAAATCTGAATTAAAGAGGCAACCAATAGAATTCTCTATCTGCTCTTCTTTTAGCCAATCAATTAATTATATAAAATTATTAACTTATTCTTTTTTCATGCGCTATTTTTTCAAAAAACTAAAACTCTTATTACTATTTAAACCTTAAAAGGATTGATTACATTCAAAATTAATAAAATTGTTTTTCTCAGATATTTTTTAATTTATTAAACAAATTGTGATTTGATTTTAAGAAATGGGACAAAGAATTTGATGAAAACGATTCAGAGAAACAGTTGAATTTGTACAAAGAAATGAAGGATCAACTTAAAGATGGAGAGAATAGTGAGGTTTTATGGCGTTTAGCAAAAGCAAGTTTCACAATAACGGATATCGCGGAACAAATTGAAAATAAAGAACTAGAAAAGAAATTATATTCGGATGCTTTGGACTGTTGAGAAAAGGCATGCACTTTAGAGCCGAACGATAAAGATTGCCTTAAATGGTACTGTTTTTCAAATATAAAATCTGCTCAATTTGTGGACAGAAAACGAGTCATCGAAATTATGCAAAAATTAAATCCAAAAGATTTCGACGTTCAGTCGACTTACGGCATGTGGTCTTATCAACTCTTATACAACAATTCAGCGAAAAGTAGCCAAACTTTTTTATATCGATTATCCGGAAAGTAATTTTAATGTTGCTCTCAAAATGTGCAATAAAATTAAACCCAATTATGGATTACGGATTAAACCTATGCTATCTTATAGTTAAAGTTTGGCTATTTTGAACAACTCGCAGGAACGCTATTAAACCTTCAGTAAAACAATACAATTCAAAAATTTTTGGATCACTTTTTATACAATGCGTTTTTATATAAAAATCATAACACTATTGGTATTGAAAATATAAACAATTTGATGTAAAAAAACTTGTGTTTAAGCTGATCAGATCATGAGTTCTTTTAATTCCTTGGCTTTATTCACAAATGGTTTATAATTGCCAGTGCCGTAGCCAGGATTTTAGGTCAGGGGGGGCCAAACCATAATTTTACTGTATTATACTATATAAGCCTATATTAGACTTTATTCACACAGATCTACACTTAAATGGTCAAAAATTTCTGGGGGGGCCATGGCCCCCTGGCCCCATACTAGCTACGGCACTGTTTGTAACTAAACCTAATGTTTGAATTAAATTAAAACCACATCTAAACTTTAAAATTTAGTGCGCGTGCGCTCATTGTATATTATTGAAGAATTAGCGTGTATTTGATTGATTCATTCATATTAGCTCATCAATGGAGTGCATTTGATTAGAGTGTGGTTCAGACAATTAAATTATTGCTGCACTGCATCTGCACTGCATATTCATTAATATGTCTCATAAAAAGAGATCTATGTTTTTATTATCTTTGAATTTCTTTAATGCAGTGATGAAGTAATGAGAGCTAACTTGTATTGTCAAATGAATGTACTGTACAGAAGCTCTCATAAGTCCGATACATTTCAACTGAATAGTAAATGTGATAAGACATCAATTTCCATAGACTTATTAGGACTTATCGGACTTACTATTTCGTTGAAATGTATCGGACTTATGAGAGCTTCTGTACTGTTCGTATGTACAGAGTATCATACAATCAATTGATGTACAGTATTGTACAGTTAAGTACAGTTATTGTACAGTACTCTAAAAGTAGGGAAAATGAGTTAACGTAAACAAGTTAAGAGTCAAATGGAATGAAATAATAAAACTAAGCTTTTAACAAAAGTTGCGCTAATCCTATCAATAGGTGGTCGCGGTCAGTCATGAATAATAATGAGGGTCTGCGCTGATCACCCCTTAAACCTAAGGCGTATCATTTCATAGAATTGATGCTATGCTTTGAAATAAGTGAAAAATTGAAATATAAAAGATGGCAAGTGATGTGCCTTTTAGATATTGGCTCAAAAATATAACGAGTTTGATCATTTCTAAGGATAGTCCCGACCTTTATTTTTGTGCCATTAAGTCTTTGGCTCACTTACACTGCGCAGTCTTATCAACATATGTGACAAATGATTGAAGAAATGACTCTTTTATTGCAAGAAAGATATTCACTTAAATATTCTCAGACTTATATCTAACGACAGTTAAGTTAACAACACCTATACATTTACTAAGAATTTTTAGAAAGTAAAGTACTGTATAAGCATCTACTGTTGGCGTGAAATGAATGATAAATTAGTCTCATATTTAGACTTCAAGGACAGAAAATATGTTAAGTTTTCTCAATTTAAAACTGAGCAAAACTTCCTCATCAAAAACTTCCTTCATTATAGTGTCGAAGCTTTAAAAATTAAAATTGCGTTTTCCTTCAAATTTCATTATATTATACTAACGAAGATCGTAAGCATGAAATGACTTTTGTTTGAGAAAGACTTATATTTCAATAGACAATAGACTGGAAAGTTCTCATGCAATTGCTATCAAACATACGAATGATTGGTTAGAATTATCTCAGACACAGACAAATAAACCTAAAGAGTTTGCTATTGAAATGAAGTTGAAATAAGTTCATTGTCCTGTGGAAAAAGGTTTACGCATGAAGAGCTTCCAAATGAGCTCAATATGGTCTAATCTAAGTGAAAGCCATTGAGACAACTTGTTACTAATTATATCCTATCCTCCATTGATGTTCATCTGACTTATCAGTTGATTTGATCGGTTCCCATGAGTTCCGCCCGAAATTTGAATATTACTAACTTATAAAAAGTTAACGCAAACCAGATTTGACTAACGAGGATACTTTCAACCTATAAAATAATTTTTTAATCAAGTCTCATTCAATTTCAATTAATTCAGTTAATTCTATTTATATAATATAAATGCACTAAATCTAACTTTCTAATCTTTTAGATTTGTTAATTCCGTCAATTCTGATACTGATTTGGGCTCAACTAAGGTTAAAGATTAAAATCAAATGATATTAATCTAATTTAAAGTGATATGGATCAATGCAATAAATTGAACCTTTATTTTTAGTTCACAATGTGCTAACGTTATACAAATAATACAAAATGTTTATTCACTAAATGTTTATTCACTAAATGGAAATTTAATGCAAATTTTGCCAAAAGTTGGAAGAGTTTCCTTGTCTTTTGAATGCCATCGAATAAATGTTTAGAATGCGTAAAGAGAGTGAGATAGCTATGCCTTTTGATTGGGCCGTACTATTTGGGGCACTGATAGGGATAGTTAGTAATGTTTCGGGAGTATTCGGCCTTTTTTTAACTTACAGATCTTTTTTTTCAATTCATATAATAAGATTGAATAAGCATTCGCTCAAAAAGAATATATCCCACAGCGATAATTACACGATTAATTATTAATCAGTTTATTCATTCGCTTTATCTTTATATCAAACTTTAGCATAAGTTTAATCATAAAATTTGGTTTTAAAGGAAAACTTATTAAAATTATTTAAATTCTCATCCTTTAAAAAACGAATTTTTAAAGTACAACTTGATATTGAACCAGAAGTTGATAAATAATGTATAAGTTTTAGCTAATAAATGTATCCTCGAAGTAAAGCACTTTGAAATTATCCTTTAATTTGAAGGCAAACTATTGAGCGATAATCAGATTGCGCAAGAATAAGCAAATCGTGACTTTTGAAGGAATCCATCAAATAATTACAAAAAATGATTCTCATTTTATGCATTCGTATTTTTTATTCGGAGGCACTTTAAAAGTAGAACTTGTCATTTGGAACTAAATATTTAAAAATTGAAGACCATTAGGAACACGATTGTATGCGAGTCAACCGCCTGGAAAATCAATGTATAGCGCAGTTTCGGTATAGGAAGAGAGTGAGAGTGGAGTTCACAGAATAGTTGGTGTAGAGAAAGTAGTTAACGCAGTTTTACATTACTTTTTCATATGATTTATTGACTACTGACATAAGGCTCGTTTCCGTCCTTTTACCAAACAGTACAGAAATGTGTGTCCCATTATAACCATAGATAAGGGAAACTTCAATAAAAGCACCTCAAAAGGATGCTAAACCAGATTTACAGTAAACTTGCTTTCATAGTACACACATTCATGCATTCTTACGTTTAGACAACAATAAAACCTTAATTGCATTAATCACAATAATTTACATATTTGTGTAACACAAGTTACGTAACCTACGAGTGTTTTCTAATGTCTAAATCAGTGCTACAGTACAGACAATTATATTTACATAATTGATAAGTCGCATATCAACACATCAATTAAGTTAAATTACATAGTATTAGACAATGAATAAAAAATTGATTCACATTAACACTACAATTATATAATTACTTCACTTAAAGAAATTCCTTATATAATAAAAGTTAAACTAATATTAAAATCTATGTTAGAATTAAATACTTAAATAAAATTATTTATATGTTTAATAAAGTTATTCTGAAAACAATAGTGTAGATCAGTTTTTTTGTATTTTTTGTACATATAAAATACCACATAATTAGTTATTATTTAATTTTAGTGTAAATTAAAGAACAAACCAAAAGCAGACAACTAATCATTTTGTACTCTACGATAGAACTTAATATATATTTAAATTTAATAGTTATTTATATATTTATATACTGTATATAACTTATGCTTTTATAAACTCGAAGCTAAATAACAGGTGAAACGAAGGTTAGATTGGTTTCAAGACTGCGATTCACAGACTTAATGATGTGTTTGATAATTAAAGTGAGAAGTGATGGAAGGCGGAGAACTAATATTTCTAATGACAATCTTTGGAGTGTAACGATGCGGATCTGGAGTTATCACCGAATAATTTTTATGCTGATGATGATGGCTGTGATGGTGCGATGGCGAGCGGTTTCGAGAATGACTACTCGAAGAGCTGTTGGATTGATTACTACCTGTTGTTGGGCTACTTGAAAGTATTGAAGTATTGATCGATCGTTCCTTTTTCGAAGTGCTATTATTTAAATTATTTGTCGAAGAAGTGGCTGAAGCCTGTGGTGGTGTTTGTCTGGATGTATGCGACGGTGTGGGCATTATCTTGAATGATGGATGTTGTTTGTTGGGTGCAGTCGATGGCGGAAACAGACCTCGATGTTTATCAAGAACAGCCGGATTCACACAATGTTTGGGTTTTGGAGGAGGAATATCATAAATGGCTCGCATTGATATGGGAGGACTCGCGATCTTTTGATGATGGCTTTCCTTTTTGTTAGTTGACATCGAAAGATCCAACGGTCCATTTGGTGAATTAGATGAAGAGCTTGTATTGCATTTTGTATCGATTGTAACGCATGGATCACTTTCTGATTTAGGACTAGGAGTGGGCGGAGGGGAAGCCAGAACTGCAGAATTAGCTGATAGTGTAGTCGTAGATGTTATGTTTAGCGCCAATTTTGATGATATATCAGACGATGCGCTCACAGATTCTGGTGTTTTAATAGATAGTGTCGTTGATTGTGGAGATCCGATTTCAATGTCATCACAACTTAATCTGATTATATCACTTCCCCGCCCACTGTCAATATCATCCGACATTTCAAAAGTCACTTTAGTAGTTCCAACTTCATTCTCGTAACTGTCTTCAGTCGGAACGTCGACCACTAATTTTCTGCCATCAATGGAGTTGTCGTCGTCGTCTTCATCCTCTTCATCATTATTGTGAGACTTATGAGAGACTTCACTACTTTTATCCTTCTTTGCATTAAGAGATTGCAAAACATTATTTTTATGGGAATTCCCATCAGTGCCAGTAATGGTAGCATTGAGTTTAGACGAGTGTACATTTGGTATATCTCTCTTAATTTCAAACTTATTCACTTTGTAAGCGTTATTCCTCTCCTTATCCTTAAGTGAAGCACAACTCTCAACGCTGTGAGACTTGGTTGATATGCGTATAACTAAATTACCCGTATTAGTGGTAGCACTGGTAACAGCTTTGATTGCACTTTCCTCCTGATTCTTATGCACGGATGAGCTGACGCCACTATCGTTTGTGGTCGTACTAACCTTATCGTCGTTCACCTCATTAGCAGTAACCTTAGCTGAACCCAAAGCCAAAGAATTTGTTTTACTCAATTCAAGAGTTGGTGTAGTGCTCGTGACATTAACACTCGCGCTCTTTGCTGTAACACCAGATGCTATCTTATTCACGATTTGATTAATGGACGCGCCTTTCGTTTTTGTCACATGAGTTTGACTTATCGATGACTTAGAATGTGACTGATTTGTATTATGTACTGATTTATGTGTTACGCAGCTCTTTGCATCTGATAACTGCTTCTTTATGTTTGATTGTGAGCTATCTTTTACTGAATGATTCAAATCTGTTTGTTTTGGCTGTTGTGTTGACAAATGTGTTTGTTCTTTCATTTTATTGTTATTATTATTACTATTTACCGAAGAAGTTAATGAAGACAAAGAAGTAGGTTTATTAGTGATCACTGGGTTTAATTTAGTAGAATTTTTTGTGGTCGGCGGCGGTGGAAGTTTTATTCGAATAGATGGTGGAGATAACGGAGTTGATTGGCGTTGTGGTCTATTTGACTGCATTTGTGGTGCAGACTTAGTCGTAGTAATTGGTTTATTAGATATTTTGGTATTCCTATTATCCGACGTCACATCACTTATCGTATTACATGTTTTAACTGATAAATCGTTTTGTGAAGCTTTCAATGACTTAGCATTGAGTTGTTTGGGCGACACAAATGTCCCACTTTTAGTGATTTTCAATGGAACAAAAGGACGTAATTCAACATTAGAAGAAGTTGCAGGTGTCGTAGTTTTACTATTAGGTGATGCACTCCTATTAGTTGGTGGTCTCGACATTGCAACAGATGATGAGTTTGATAGGAATTTTTTATTAGAACCTGTTGTCAGAGACGATAGAGTAGACGGCATTGAACAGAACGTAGAAGAAACTGCAACCGCATTACGATTCATATCACGAACACTTGAGTTAGTGTTTGCGTTACCTTTCGCAGCCTGTTTTACTGCTGCCGTTCCGTTGCTATTATTGTTCACAGAGTTGTTAGGGTTGTTGGAGTTGTTGGTGTTGTTAGTGTTGGCACTATTTTTATGATTAATTCCTTTTTCATCCTTGCATTCATTGCCACTAATAGCAGACTCAACAAACTGTTCATTGCATGGAAGGGTTGGCGATTTTGTGCCAATCAGAGTGCGCACATCAAAGGCCGATGATTTACGACTTGAATTCTTTTTAACAGATCCTAAGGGAACACTGCTTGCAATGCTCACAAACTTAGTTTCCTCTTTTGATGATGTCTTGGAAGCACTTAATCCTGCATTAGAATTGGTATTGTATGCGTTGGAATTGATCGAAGAGCACATCGACTTATTCTTATCCGTATTGATTCTGCACTGACGCAAAGATGTCACTGTTGATGACGATGTAGTGGATTGTGTTGTTGGAGTTGTAGCACAATTACTAGAACTGATGGGCACTGCTTTGGGCGTCGATGCACTTGAGTTGTTCGGCAAAATTTTTCTCAATTTTTTTGGCGGTTCATCCGTTTGTACAGCACTGGCAGTACTGAACATGTCTTGAGGTGTAGCTGTAGTTGGGGATGAAGTTACACGACATGCATTCACTACTGAAGCACTTTTAGTACTCGTATCCGCATTTTTGGGCGTAGCAGTAGATCCCTTGGTTGATGTCACGCCAGTTGCGCCACTATTGTTAGTGCTATTAATGCTATTACTGTTTATACTAGAATTCAATGCTTTCAATGTTGGCGTAGTCGTAGTCGTCAGTGATGCCAAAGCTGGCAGTGTTGCTAAAGCTGGCAATGTTGCCGCACCTGTCATTATCGTAGTCAATGTGCTTGTGTTTGATGTGGATGTGGATGCAGTCGAAGTGGTAGATGCGGCCAATTTAGACTGACTCACACTCTTATTATTAGTAGTAGTATTACTTAAATTACTGTCACTATTGGTATTGTTAAGACTGCTTCCACTCCCACTTTTTGATTCAATAGTTTGTGGATGTGTTGTCTTTAATCGTTTTATCGGTCGTTCACATATACGATAAAAAAGACGCATCGGATCGCTCTGTTTGTGACCATTTAGGGATACATTCAATGAAATGAAAGATAAAAAAGAGAGAAATAAATGGAAAGATCAATACATAAACAGTAATAGACATAAGACGCACGCATTCGAGTTTTATGGATAGTGTATTCACAATCATATAATATATAATTGAAAGGCACGCAAAATGTGCGACAACAGCTTGCAATAGACTGCTGTACATAACTTAAGCTGAGAAATATAATAAATAAAAGTTATACAGTTATACAGTTATACAGTATTTGTATGTATGCATACATTGAAGAGAGAATAGTGAGTAATAGTAAGCAATGGTGAGCAATAGTCAGCACGTATGCAATGATCGTATAAAATGTATAAATGCATTTGCAATAAGTACAGCACAAAACAGTTATTGTATTATAACGTATGGCACATACCCTTCTCCAGGCATAGATGTACGCGACATCCATCAACGTATAATCCTCACTTAAGATGTCTTCTAAATACATAACTTCCACCTCATAAGTGTTGGGCAACCCATACTTGGTTGCGATGAACTTTTTGAGGTGCAATATGGAGAGTCCTGCCGGGCATAACAGATAGCGTCTCATTGTTTCCGATTCAGTGGCTTTTTCTTTTTGTTGATTTGAAGGAGTGGTTCCAGTGGTCGACTCATATCCATTCTTCGGTATTTGGTTCTCTCCATATCCGTATTCAAGGGATAGACTAATCTTATCGTTTGGCATATAAAACATTCGATGATCTGCCACTTCTCCTCTATCTTCAGAAGTGGTCGGCGCTGCTTCTGAATGCTTTGCATAGAAATCCCTTCTGCGCTTCATTTCATTCTTGAAGACATCGGGTATTACTTTGTAGACGAGATCTTGCAATGTCTTATCAGATCTAATACTAGATAGAGGTTTGGTTTTGGGAACTGGAACTTCACATATTGGGCAGCATTTGTTAGCCTCGAGATGCTTAACGATACATGACTTGCAAAAGGAATGCAAGCACTCAGTTATTGTGGTCGCATCTATAAAATATCCATTGCACAGATTACATGTCAGCTCTCCATTAATGTCTAACAGACGTGTTCTCTTTTGAGACATTGCGCTTTTCAAATGCAATTTCACTATTATTTTAATATCTGATTCCAAGTCTAATATTATACGCAACGAAATGGAAATAAGATATTAAATGTTTTAATATTATTTGTTCACGTAATTCAATCTAAAAATAAAAGTAAATTCAATTAAGTTTATTATCGCTTCAGTTTTAGAAGGAAATTAATTTGTAAAAATGGGGCCAAATCTAAAGTGATTTAATGTTAATAGAATTTTATAATTTGATAGATTTAACTGCAATTTTTAAATTTTTTTATAGAATTGTCTAATTATTACTTTTTTTAAAGCCAAAGAAGTTTTTAAAACTTTTTTAAAGCCAAAGAAGTTTTTAAAACTATTTTAAAGCCAAAGAAGTTTTTAAAACTTTTTTAAAGACAGATTTGGTGGCATTGAAAGGCTATTCTGATGGTTAGTTTACAATAGAATACAAATGCAGTTTCACGTTTTTGAGGTAGAAATACGTGTGACTGTAATGCATGCTATACAATGTGTGCTGCGAGCTATCACTCAAAGTTAGCAGCGCTGCATATCGAGGTCTCACAAATATGGATCGCGACCCAAATGATCGCCTCAACACTACTGAGCTAAACATGATCTGCTATGGATATTGTGGAATTGTTTTATAAGTGGGTCGCGAGCAAAAAAGTGTTGCAACTACTGCTGTATATTAGTTTGAGCTTAAGGAGAGAAACCAAGTGTATAGTGAGAGGGATAGCATTGACTGAACTGCGTATCTATGGAAACTATATTGAGTTATGCAGCATCAGCGCATTGCACTCACATTCACTCGCATTGCACTACACGGTTGAGACACTAACTCATAGAGAAACAGAATTAGGAGACAAGGATCAGATGCAGGGAAGCAGAGATGCATGCTTTACATCATATACAGTATATGCACTTTTATGTATGGATATTCTTTGAATGCGCCTCTCGTTAGTTTCGATTCATAAAATGTGTTGAAAACTCATTTAAAAGGTATTTCATTGAAAAATATTATTTTGATTTAAAAACAAGAATAAGTTTTGAATAAGATATTGATGTAAATGAAGTCGCAATTAATATGAAATGTCATTCAAGGAAATATTTTGAAGTGTCAAAAGTTTCACCAAATCAGAGCGTGTGTTGAAACACTTGCATAACACAATCGCAGACACACTGTGAACAATAATCGATTTTCTTTTGACAGTACTGTATGTTTCGTACATTACATTCTAACCATTTATGGCAAACAAACAATTTTGCGATAATTCACTCACATTTAACGCCAATTTTATGCTTTATTGTTATTTTGCAACTAATTTCTGAATCGCTAAGTCTTATGATATTATTAGAGTTAATATAAATTAGAAATAAATTGAATAATTAGTTTCAATATTATAATCAACTAATGGGGAATATTATAGTTTTTTAGATAACAATTTCAAACATGACATGTATTAGGAATGATGTTTCGCATACCAAAAAAATGTGCGACCACTTAAAGCATAAGAGTATAAGATAGTGTTTAGTAAAATAACTTTTCCTCATAAACTTGATTGCGTTTAATTTGTAATTAATAAAAGTTTGAATCACAATATTTTTCAATGGAGTCTTAAGTTTAGAATTGGAGTCTTTTTAATATCTGAAGAATCCAATGAGTTTAACCTTCCTTTAAATGTAGAATAAGTTTATCCAAAAGCAGTTCCCCTCGTGAAAGATCGGACCTTGAAATACATGAACGTCATTATGAGTGTAGTATAGAATTTGAAAACAAATTTTATTCAATGTAAAGAAGAGCTCGTGTTCTGTATTATATTACAAAATATCTTTTCGTGAATGGGAGGCAATAATGAGGCTTTATATCCCATAGTATTGTTTTGTTTATGCGTTTAATAAATAAACACCGAATTGAGATTGACATGAGTTTGATTTATACCAAATTAATATCTCATTTTATATGTAGTTTTAATGATTTGAATGAGTTTTAATGTAGTTTTATATGTAGTTTTAATGACTTAAATGAGTTTTAATGTAGTTTTATATGTAGTTTTGAATTTATTATCCCTTCTGCATATCAGACAAATAAGTTTGAAATCCCTTTGCATTTGATTACAAATTCATGAATTACTGCGGATATTATTTTTATGCGTTCAGTAAACAAAAAATAAGTTTTGAATGAGTTGGACAACAAAATGCCATTCAATCGAATCATTTAATCTTTTTTATTCGTTAGTATTGAACTTTGTATTCCAGAACTAACACATAGTATAAGAGAATGGGACCAAACATTCAGTCATATACCTCCCGATTTTCATGTCTGCTAATTAAACACATCCGTTGTAAGGGAGTTGTGTTACAGTATATTCTGAATATCACAGCAATGATCACAAATATGAGGTTCAGTCAACTCTAAATTCATGTTAACTCATTTAAGGATTCATTTTTGGTATTAATTCAAAGTTAATGTGAATAAGACTTAAATAGAGTATATTTTTAAGAAAAAAGACTTTAGTGTTTAGAAAAGTTATAATTTTGGGAAAAGATATAATTTTGGGAAAAGACAAGAAGTAGTAGAAGATGTTGAGTAAAGTTATATGAATTTAGAGTAATTAAAAGCTATAAACATCTTAACATTGAGTATCATCTGTCAAATATGATATCAGATGGCAATAATAAATAACTAAATCTAAATGTGTAGCGCATAGTAACTAAAAAATTGTGTGTTTTAGAGATATGAGAGAGCAATGAAGTGAGAATCAATCTATGAATGAATGAACGGTGCGTATAAAGAGACCGACAATTGAGAGACTGCACAGCGCGGCGCTCACACTCACTCACAGCCGTCTCACTGTTTGGCTGACTCTCGCGAAAGCTGTTTCGAAGGTAAGAAAAGAGTTCGCAGATCTATATTTTGTAATCAATTATCACTGAAATCACTTAATATCATTAACTACTATCATATCAAACTATTGTGATAACAATCATTTCCATAACATGTCCGAGTATTGTGTAATTAAAGAAAGTTCACACTATTCTCGATTAAGCTATGCTTGTATTTAAGCTATGCTGTATTGCACTAAAGCTTGAGAAGCACTAAAGCATAGAGTATTGAAACGCATACAAGTATTATTATTGGAGTATTTTATCCAAAATAAACATATGTTACATATGTTATTATTATTATTATATTTAATTATATTACTGGTTATAATAATAGAGTTAAATTAATTTTCTAAATAATTTATTTAATTGGAAAATTACAAAGAAAATATTCAATTCAAAGTTGGTATAGCATTGTAGAGCACGTATCACAAAATCATGCTAAATGTGAGCTTAACTTTCGATATGATTTAAACGTTCAAAGATATTAATATAATTAATTTGGATAAATAAATAACTATCAAATATATTAAAGGATAAATCATAAAAACAATTAAATCTTGTTGTTTAAATACGTTGATAGAAAGCTCTATTAATTGAATTGTAAGGATAGTTAACTTCTATAATTTGTTCTCTGACTTGATTGTGTTGTAACATAAAATTGAAGCTAAACTAATGAAAGTAAGGTTTGCTACAGATTTAGCTAAAACTAGTGAAATAATCGTAATATTATCGTCAGCTCAAAAATAATCTGATAATCGAAAGCACAAATTGATTGAATGAGAGAATCGGTTAATTTTCAGAGGAAATGTTTAGATATCTTGAAGAAGGGCTTAAAGCGCATCAACTTTATCATAGAGTTCTTAAGTGGAGTTCAATATATTGATGATAATTATGGTGAAAAAGCAAAGGTTTTACAAAAGTATTCACAACTAAACATCAATTTTAAGAGGAGAAAAAAGCATGCAATACATGCATACAATGCAAAACAGCATAGAGTATATCGTATTGGCATCGCTCACAACACGGCAACGCATTCGCAAAAAGGTTCGCCCATTTGCAGCCATTTTATAGCAAACAAACGTCGCTTTGCTTTTGAGAGTTTGAGTGGAGAGGGTCTCCAAAAATCACAATTATCTGACCAGTGGTTAACGCGAGCATCAAAGTAGACATACTATCATTTAGAGGAGATATAGCACTAAACGTACATACCTTATGAGCTATGTGTTATCAAATTTAATCGTCCAAATAGTTGATTAAACTTCAGCCAAATGATAGGCAAAAGGCAGTGTTTCACCAAGTCTTTTACAGTACTGCATGTATTCGTAGCGTTGAGTTCGTCGGCAGCTGTTCTCAAGCCATACGAGAGCAGAGCATACATACAACTAAAGCTACAACATTTGAAAACTTGATCGAACAGTACAACTGCATAGACTGCTCCCACAGCACTTCTAAGCTGCAGTGTCTTCCCTGCCGTAAAGACTGCTTCTGAAGCTGCTATTGGCTGATGTGATTCACGTGAACTTTTTTCAGAGCCACTTTTGTTCGTTGCTTTCCTGGCAAATAAACGGTATATGTGGTCGCTATACTCAACGATATGTATATGCTTTATATGCTTTCCCACTGTTTGTTGCATTCTATGCAGACATTGCTGAGCTCTCTCGCGAGCTCTCTTTCTCTCTCACACAACACAAACATATACACCACACACTCACTCACACACACATTCACTCACTCTCGTCTCTCTCTCTGTTATTCTCGAGTTGCAGCACTTTTTGTTCGCCAGCATTTCATAGTGAGTGCACTGACACTCGAAATTTAATTCAAAGTTTGCTGCGAGCTCTGCACGCGTTGTGTTGCACACTATTCACATTTTGTTGCATTCAAGCATACGTTATATTCTATAATTACGACTATTTAAGTCTTCTTTTATATTATTATAAACGTCTTTATATTCATTATACGCACATATTTCTGACCATTGGATCAGTTTTACCTAATTATTGAAAAGTCGTCTTTTTATTTCGAAACTACCTTTAAATTGCATGCGTTTTAAACGCGTGAATAGAAAAGAAAACGCGTACAAACTTTTAACGCACACATATTGAAAATGAAGTTAATTTTTCTATAATATCAAGATTTTTAATATCTTTTGATTCTTTTGTGGGAATTTAATTCACTGACTGATTGCTTAAGTTATAAAAAAGTAATTTAACTAAAATTGGAATTAATCCAAAAGATTAGTTCAAAGATTTGCAAATTGGAAGCAAAAGTTGTAACTAAAAGTGAAGCTTTAAAATTTGATTTCTAATAAGTATTCTGTATTCGCGAACCATTACGCCTATCAAACAGATATTTAACTCTTGGGAATTCACCTTTTCTTACATTTTTGTTCGTATTTCTCTATTTAAGCATAACTTTTGCCAATAAGAGCAAAGTGTTAGAAATGCAATTAATCCAATAGAAATTGAAATCTAGTTTCAAAAATAGCATTTAGATATTAAATGAGTAGAAGGAGAAATAATTTTTTGAAATTGAAGGGTAGCATTCACTTTTATATCTTATCAGTGAATGTCTGTAAGTATTAGTCGGCATAACTTTCATTTAATTGCTGAATTTGTTACGACAATCCCTTATTTTTCAAGGACTAAATAGTTATTTAGCTCTCTTTTATCGGGACGACAATTATAAATGGAGTTTATCTCAGTTTATAATTATTACAGAGCTTTTCGGTTAATCATAATTTTAGTTTTGGTTCATTTATCTTTTTTTATAAGAAGCTTTAATGTCTACTTTTCTTAAATTAACAACTTAAAAGCTAATACACATTCATATTAACTTTTAATCTTTTTATCTATTATAGTCATGTGTTTTTATGAGACAAGTTTTTAGCATTTATAAGCCTTTAATAATTACGGCCATCACTTTTTAAAGGTTGCATTTGTGATGTCGAAAACATTTGTCGTCTGTATATTTTACAAGCTGTACAATTATCTTATAGTATCCAATCGACGACGCCTCACATTCTTTACTTATTTTTGTTCAAAATGAAGCAGAATATTCTTATATTTTAATTAAAAGAGTTACCACTTTTAAAAGTACAAACATTTAGAGTTTGAGAAAAATTTCTTTCGTAAGCTTTAAAGTAAAATGAATGCATCTTCCGTGAGATTTAAATATTAATTATCAGAAATATAGCTTTTGATACCTATAACAACATTTTAAGTTTTTCATCTTTAAGATGCTAGTTTTTTAAACATGAAGTTGTCATTTGAAGTTGTTTATGATAAGAATATTAAAATTAAATGTATTGGTCAAAATTTTTCATTTTAGTCACCAATTTAAAAAAGTGAAATATTAAACATTTCTATTCCAATAAGAATTTATTCCTTAAGAATTTATTCTGTTTTTTGGACAAATAAGTAATTGATTTAATTCCGATTAAAGCAATAGCTCAATAAAGCTTTATTAAAGCTTTAATAAAGCTATATTAAAGCTTTATTGTAAGTTATTTTGATTTAATTATCTTCTTTTATGTAAATATCTCACAACTCATTCATTAGATGTGAAAAGAGATCCTTTCACATTTCCTATTATAAATAATCTTATCTTTTATTTCAAAGGAGCGCAACTTTAGTAATCAAATTATTTACACTTATTCTTCGAAATTTGATTCATCATTATTTATAAGCAAAGTGAGGCCGATCTGGTCTTATAAAAGCTGAACAGATTGAAAGATTGAGTCGAACTATATGAGGCTCGGAAATGAGAACAGGCTCAGAATATAAGCTAACTTGAGCTTTGGTGCATCATTAATGATAAGAGTAGTGTATAGTTGAGTGAGTGATACCGCTTCTAAATGAAGTGGAAGCATGCTATGGGCGCATCAGAAGGGGCTTCATAGGGGGCATATGGGAATTCTGTGCTCGGCTTAAAAGGACGACAATAGCTTATGCCCAAAGGGGGTATAGATTTGTATATGTATATCAGCAAAAGACTATTCGTGTCATAGATTTAAAGACTATAACACTATAACATGCGAGTGACGTAATAGTATGCAATAGTAAGCAATAGTATGCCCTTCAGGCAAGTTGTAGTGCTTTTAGGCTATTATTATTATAGTATGGGTTAGAAGTGCATAAATATGAGTAAAATATATTTCTCTGCGTGTGTGGACTCAAAAGTGGAACTATTTAGCTGAATGCGAAAAAGGAAGTGAATGGGAGTTAACACTATCGTATTATATATTTTTACTAGAGATGCACTTTGTATTTGCTGTGCTGTTCACTCAATGCTCCCTATCTTAGGCTTCTCAATGTTACTGTTTATTATACTTTTGGTAATGGTATTCATTTGTCAACTCAGCATAATTCTCATCAATAATAAACTCCATTAATTGAGTTTTGCATTCATTTGTATCTTTATAGTTATTAGAAATTTGTTAACATTAACATTAAAGAAGCATTGCTAACATTTGTTAGCATTAAAGAAAAAATTCCTCAATTTTTTAGTTTCTTTGAATCTCAATTTTTTCAACTTTAGGCAAAGTTTGAGATAATCTATTTTTAAAGCAAAAACGGTATTCCACTTATATACTTATGAGCGCATGTGAGCATCTCTTGTATGTTTTGTATCTCACAAGTCAGTCTTTTTGACAACTTCTCTCTCTCTCTCTCTCTCTCTCTCTCTCTCTCTCTCTCCCCAGTGATTGAGAAGAGACTTCTTTTTTCTCGCGACAAACTTTAGTTCCAAAAAAAGACTTCGACCCAAAGTGTTTCAGCTAAAGCACAAACATTACATTACAAGATGTTCTTAAATAATTTGTATTGTAATTGTAAAACGGAATGTTTATATAATTGTCTCCTCAAAATGATTTAAACTTTCAAGAAATAAGCGTCAAATCAAAATTATTGATCAATTGTAACCATTTAAAAAAGAATTTATGGACACTTTGTTAGGAAAAATTAATCCAATCCATTTATTCTTCATTCACATGAAATATGCGATAGCATTGCTCAGCGTTTTTACGCAAATTATGATCTATTTAAGCATAGCTAACACATAACACACTATATTTTTGTTATCTTATCTTCTTCTAAATTCAATCATTCATCTGTTCAGAAAAACAAGTAATGCATTTACTGGTTTGAAAGCATCGAATGAAGAATTAGTGAAATATTGGTATTAAATTAGTTTAAAAATTAAGCTTAAATCTAGCTAGCTTATTAAGTTTAAAAATTAAGCTTAAATCTAGCTAGCTCATTAAGCTTAAAAATTAAACTTAAATCTAGCTAGCTCATTAAGTTTAAAAATTAAACTTAAATCTAGCTATCTCATTAAGTTTAAAAATTAAACTTAAATCTAGCTATCTCATTAAGTTTAAAAATTAAACTTAAATCTAGCTAGCTCATTAAGTTTAAAAATATAATAAAATTTGTTTTTTGCTAAAATAGCAAATTTTAATATATTTTCAATGATATGTAGAATTAATTCCGAAACGGAAAGCCTCGACCCACTAATAACTATATTTAGAAATGATTTTGCTGTTCATCTTAAACTTTATGCGACCCAATGTTGAGTAACGGCCCACCATTTGAGAAGTGCATTTGGTGTAACACACTTTCAATTTACTTCCGCTCTGTCCATATGCTATACGCTATGCAATGAATGCAATGAAGGCTGAATTGACTGTTTGCGCTTTAATACATTTGTTTACTTATTATTGTAGGTCAATATGATATGCATTCATTTGACATCAATTTTAATCATTTCATTGATAATGCTTACGAAGTTGTAAATAAGATAATCACATTTGCTTTTATAAGGTTATTATAAAAGCGCTCATTAATTATTAATTGCATACTCTGTAGACTTTATAAGTATGTATAAGACTGTATAAGTTTGTATTGTATAAGACTGTATTTGATATAAGTTTGAAAATTTGATGTGAATCACCCATTCATCGTATATACACATTAAGCGTATTCATCAATTGATCAATGATTGCATAAGTCTTAGATCTTTAAGTTTTTCTAAGTCTTATAATTGGGTTAACGCATAATATCATTTAAACTAAAATTAGAAATAAAAAAATGTTACAAATTATAGAAGTTTGGATAATATCAGTTACTTGAGAATTCTTAATAGAATAACTCAGAGAATAACTAACTGTCAACACTCACTACAATTACTGTGCAATTTTAGCCATAAAACTAAACTATTTTTAGAAAATCATTTCGAGAAATCTATATATCTCTCACATATCTCACTAGATTTTAAGCTCAAAAATTTATTCTTAAAAGTTTTAATCAGTTTGAGAATTAAGAGTATTTGTGGTTAAAATTAAAATCAAGGAAATGTTATAATAATTAATTTCTATCTTCATTAATAAAAGTTTAAGAGAATGCATGAATTTGTTAGGAATAAGTAATATAATAAATATAATAAGGAATAAATAATAAGCAAAGAATAGGAATCGTGAAGAATCTATCCTTCGATAATAACACTTCATCTGGCAATCAATGAAAAAGCAGGTGAACTTAAATAAACTATAATTTGCATACAATTATTGTTTAGCCACTTGTTTGCCTTGTATAGCGTTTTAATTATGTTAATCATTATTTACAAACTTATAAATTGAATGACCAAATAATTTTGTTTGCCTGAAAAGCTTCAGAAGTTAAGTGTTTTGCGGTTAGACAGAGGACAGGCTTAGAACTTAAGTGATTTAACTTTTTAGAAGAGCATTAAGTTTGCAAAGATAGGCCATTCTAGTGGAATAAATGGGAGGTACTAACGAACCCCATAAAACTTTGGGGATAGACCGAAAGAGGACCACCAACTTTGCAATCACTATTATTGTCCATGTCTTTTGCCAGTATTGGCAATACTTGGCAACCTTGAATACTAAATCATTCTCAACGCCCACTCAACAGTAGCCATAAATTAATTATAAAATTAATCTCAATTGACAGAACTGGTTATTCATTAATTTTCTAACCATTTGTCTTGAAAGTGATTCTCCAATAATAGATCGCTATTGAATGGATCGCTATATTAATAGATCGCTATATGAATGCATCGCTATATTAATAGATCGCTATATGGCGTGAATTAAATTCCTAAAAAGCAAACATTAAGTGAAGTACAAGAAATTTTTCATTGTTAAACTTTACATCTGCTACCAGTCGGTCAAATCTCATTCAAACCTGTTCTCTACTATTATATAAGACAAGTCTAAAAATAAAATAATAATAATAATAATGGTTTCATTGTTTGCGTGTATGAGAAACGTGTCCAAAATATTAATAGTAAAGCTAAAATTTAAATTTCATTTTAGTTATTATTTATTACTTAAACTGTTATTTAAGAAGGAATTTAAATACTTAAGGAAACTTTGGATAAAACTTTTTAGAAAATAGTGTTATTTAATGATATATAGGTTGTGAGATAAGTGCTTTACTCGTATAACTAGTTTTTCAACATTGAGCCTAATTATTACAAATCAAGATTCATATTCCTATTCATATTCTGCTAATCATTGGCTCCTTTTAATCCTTAAGTCTTCAATTCAATGCATTTCTGTCTCAATTTGTCAAAAGCTATTTCTCATCAAAAGTTTACCTAAACTTATATATAGTTTGAAACCATTTTTTATAATCTCATCGAATAAATAGCAGTTAATACAAAAGGGAGAGAGTCTTCACTAATCTCTTGTCAGCTTTCAATGAGTTCAACACAAGATTCATCTTTTGGCAAATCAATAATTGCTGAAGAGCGCCATCAAAGTTAGCATTTAATGTTCGCCAACTTTACGGCTAAAGGAAAGGCTTTACCCAATCATAAGACTGTTGTCATAGCAATCATTCACTCTATGCAAAGAAATTCAATCAATAAAATACGATTAACAATACTTATCAATCATCGATTGGGTGTTTCTCTCTTTCGATTAGCGATTAATCAAAGTATTACTACAGTTGAACTTAGTTAAAGGCAACTTTATTTAATTGTGTTTCTATGAAATATATTTAAAGGAAATTTATTATTAAAATTTAAATTTAATTATAACTAAAGAATATATAAATAAATAATTGCATGCGTTTCGCTATTTATTAAATATAAAAATATGAAAGTTTTATTATTTTATTGTAAGTGAAATGTAAAGTAAACATAACGTGAAACATGTGTTTGTATACAAATAACGATAGGTTTCTATTTGGCTTTGAATGAGATTTAAAGTTAATAATAAATTATAATTTATTAATAATATAATTATTAATAAATTATTATAAGTATTATTTAGTTAACAAATAATTAATAAATGAATATTTTAATGAAATACAAGTTAAATAAGTTATTAAAAGTGAATTTAATAACCAAAGTATGTATTAATAAATTAATAACTGAATCATCGAAATTGAGCTCAAAATATATTCGTCAGTCATTTATATCATATTTTGTTGAAGAAGAGAATCATATATTTGTGAAGTCGAGTCGAGTGTTGGCAGAAAATGACAATTCATTGTTGTTCGTGAGCGCGGGTATGAATCAATTCAAACCTATATTTTTGAACACATTGTCAGCAAATGATGAAAGGCTTTCATATAAACGATGTGTTAATTCACAAAAATGTGTTCGCGTCGGAGGAAAACATTGCGATTTCGATAATGTCGGAAAAGATATAACGCATCACACCTTCTTTGAAATGTTAGGCAATTGGTCTTTCGGTGATTATTATAAAGTAATTTATTTTTTGCATTTATCAATATTTAGTTTTATTCTAATTATTTAAACTTATTTCAAATTAATTGAAATTATAAAGTAATTTATTATTTGTATTTATCAATAATTAGTTTTATTTAAATTATTTAAACTTATTTCAAATTAATTAAAATAAAGTTTTAAAAACTTGATTTTATATTCAGAAAGAGTCGTGTTCTATGGCTTGGAATCTATTGACTGATGTCTTCAAACTGGACTCAAACCGATTGATTGTCACATATTTTGGTGGAGAAAAGAGTTTGGGTTTAGAGCCAGACTTTGAAACTAAAGACATTTGGCTTCAAATCGGGTATAAAACGAATTTATTTAACTAATTGTCATAATATTAAATGAATTAATAGTTTGCCTGAATCTCGAATTATACCATTGGGTATGAAAGACAACTTTTGGGAAATGGGAGAAACGGGTCCGTGCGGTATATGTACTGAAATTCACTATTTATTGAATCCAATCGATTCACTTTCAAGTCATAGCCAGTTATTAAACAATAGCATTGAAATCTGGAACATTGTTTTCATGCAATTCGATAAGTAAGTTATCTTTGATTTTTTACATTATTATAAATGACTTGTATTTAGGAAATCAAACGGCGAATTGAGTTCATTGCATAAACACTTTGTTGACACCGGAATGGGTTTGGAAAGGATTTTATCAATTGTTCAAAACGTAAAATCAAACTATGAAACAGATTTATTTATGCCTTATTTCCAGTCAATTCAAAAGGTATTTAATTAGCTATTTTTGATTATATAATTAATTATCTATTAATATATTATAATATCATTTTTGTTTATAATAGATATGCAAATGCAAACCATATTCGCATAGCATTGAAGATCCATTAGATGTTTGGTATCGTATTCTTGCAGATCATTCGCGAATGTTTACGATTGCAATAAGTGATGGTCTCATTCCTGATGATCGAAGCGCTGGATATTTATTGAGAAAAGTGATTCGCAGGTCTATTGGCATCGCTTCTAATGAGTTCAAAGTGCTATCTATTCATCAACTGTTATCCGAGTTATCCTTCATTACAGCAGACATTTTAGGCGAAGCTTTTCCTGAAGTTCAACAAAATTTAAAACAAGTCATAAATGTTATCGACGAAGAAATTGAAAAATACGAGACTGCGATTCAAAAAAATATAAGAGATCTTCATATTAAAGATTTTACTGCAGTTCACTCTAAATTGTCGAACACTTTAGGAGAACAACTTGTCGTTCAAATCAATAAAATACAAAATAGTCTGAGAGAAAACGCTAATAGTATTGATAGACAAACATTCAATTCCTATCAAAAACAATTAACAGACATAACAAATATTTTAAGTGATGAAACAAATCCAATAAGACATGGATTACCCGTTCATCTAAACGATCAAATCAATGAACTCATTGATCAAATCAAACAATTGATTGAAATTGAAGATTCAGAAGAAAAGCATTTAATTCAATTACTGTCTAATGAGTTCACAAAAGTTGTCGAAAGCAATTCATATCCATTTTTTGTGCATAAAATCAAAACTAAAGGTGACATCAAAGTAGTGATGAAAATTGGTTTAGACTTTTTTGGTCATAAGCCGTGCGCTTTGTTTTATGAGTTGCCGAACAATAAAGAGTTTTATTGTCAGTTTAGTGTTCCCAATGATTTTCAGCAACTCTTAAAAGCAAACCAATGGTTGAAATACGTTTCCGACAAACTTTCAAATATAGAAATTTCCACTAATAAAAGATCGCATAAACTTTCATCTTTTAAGTGTAGTTGTGTTCAACTTATTGATGAAGCGATAAATACTGCCTCTCAATCAGCAAAACTTCACTTTAATTCTGATCATAAAGTTATAAATAATACTCGTTTTAGTAATAAATAATTGCTTTATAAACAAATATGCCTTAAATATATATTGACTTAATTTTAATCAATTTTAGACAAAAGTTAAAAAGCAATCAATTATAAGATAATAACAAAATACACAAAATTAACAGTACTTTTAATAATTTATAAACTTTTGCTTATTTAAAGTTCGCGCAAATTCTATCAGTTAGAAAGTCATTCATATAAGACATGACTTATTATTTGCACTTTTGTCCCTCTACTCCCTGTCTAATGCTATTGTCGTATTTGATTCCAGACCAGAGAGTCGTGTGTTTATTGGTATGAGAAATGCTTATCATATATTGTTTAAGTTCCGTGGAATAGAATAGGAATAGAATGGGAATAGAATAGAAATTAAAAAACTGCAACTGATACAACGTAGTGTCTTTTTGGTATGTGCTCTAACTTTATTTACTGTATTTTTTCAACAGACTTGTATATTGTCATTGAATTAAAGTTCAAAATCAACAATTTATATAACAAGAGTTGTTAGATTATTGTCATAACTTAACGAATGATATGATATAAGTTTTATAGTATAAGTTAAGTACAGAGGTGGCATAAATACCATGTTGAACTTTGAATATATATTTCTTTGATAAAACTTAATCTTTTGTGATAAAGACTTTATCAAAATTTGAATCTCAAATGAGTTATAAAGTTTTTTTTCTTAATAAAGG
>JAUJYU010000046.1:0-23064 GCA_033995675.1 Nothrus silvestris
TTAAGAAACTTTTTGTAATTTAAATTGTATGTTTTCGCGCTACTATTCCGGGATGAATTTTTGGTAATCTATCTAGCTTAAGGTATACTTTAATTTGGTTACACAGAGAAGTCTCTAGGACTGGGTCTATTTTTAGCAATTTTCTGATAATGTACTTTGATGTTTTCTTTGGTAAAACTTTTTCACACTTTATAGTTTAAACTTATTATTGTTTTAATACTGATATAATATTAAAATATCTAAGAAAAAGTTTTGAGTTTAGCAGTTAAGTCTATCTTACAAAAAAATCGTCTTTGTCGTGTCATAAACTGTAGTTTCACTACAATATTTTGTAATTTGGTTAATACTAATTTAAAAAACTTTAAACACAAACTGCTATTACAGCTATTATAACATTGTGCACTTTATAGTGTACAATACAAGTATTAATGTTCATAATGCTTACAATGATCATAATATTATTTAAATTAAGCTTAACTTCAAAGTAATCCTTAACTTAACTTTGAATAAATCAAATATCAAATTAACGAGTGGTCATAATATGCTATTCTGATAAGAGATTTGTGTTAGACATCTATAAACTTATAGTTCAACAGAAATAATAACTTACATTTCAATAAATTAAATAATTAATAAGATGTTAAAAACTACAGTATATTGGAGAGACTGAATACAGTTAGACGACATACTTTATCAATCAGGGGAAACAAATACCCAATCCAGTTATTAAAAAATATCTAGTCTTAAATATTATAGGATTGCTTTATTATCGTTTGCCACTAGAGATAAGAATCTGAATCCCAGTCCCATTTCAAATGGGATAGGGACTGGGATGGGATTGGGATTGAAGTTTTGAATGATGGGATTGAAAATTTTAAAAAATATTTTTAAGATTAAAATTAAACTTAAATATAACAGTTTTGCACCTGTTTAGGTATAATTAAACTTAGATAAAGCATAAATGCAAATAACTGTTTGTACATGTATATGCGACTCAACCTGTATATGAGACTCCCCTGTATATAAGACTCACCTGTATATGTGATTAAATGTCATTAAATATAAAAACAGATTTCTCATTTGAATTGAAAAATAAAAGTCATGGGATTGGGTTTCAAATTTGAAATTTTTGATGGGACTGGTTGGGATTGGGATTGAAAATTTTGTGAATTCTCATCTCTATTTGCCATCTAGAGTGAGATCAAAAATGAGATGTAGGATGTTATCTCATTTCCCTTTAAATAAAGATAGATATTTAGCTTGTTTTATGAGTATAACGTGCTATGTTTTAAGTGTTTGGCAAAATAGTTGTTATCGCATATTATAAATTGGTTTTTAGTTACATATTGTATTACATAAATAATTTATATATTTTTATATAAGTATTTGTTGGTTAGAACAAATTATAAGTGTTTATGATTTTTTTCGATAATCACTTAATTGATATTTTTCTAAATACAAAAACGGATTCATTTGGTTCTGTAATATCCATATTATTGGTTAATATTTATACAGTATAGACCAGTGAGGGCCAACTCATTTATGTTAAAGTGCCATAATATGTATAAAAAATTTCAAAAGTGCTAAAGTGCCAAAGGTGCCATACATTAATAACGTTACGCTTAAAGGGGGTACGGGGGTCTAAAGGCAATGATAACCAGACTGTAACATGGAGAGAGGAGGTGTTTTAGTCAAAGCGAACTTTACGTTTTTTATCGACTGTAAACTTATCGACTAAAAAAGCTAAATCATTAATGAATTCTGGAACAGATTAAACAATGATTTGTTCACATTTTTGTATAAAAAATAATTCTATTTCTTGAATATTATCAAAAAACCGTTTCTTGAATGTTTGACTAAAATAAGTCACTTCATAACTGGCTTCAACAGTCAATTCATTAGTTTTATTAACTTTTGAAAATAAATTTTTACATTTTAAAGTTTCTTCAGTTCACTTAACTGCTTCTCTTTCAATATCAATCAATTGTCCAAATTGTTTGTAATGCAAACTTTCAAATGACTTTTTATATTAAAACTTTTCATTGCAACTCTTTTTGAATACAGATTAAACACAAAGGCTTTCCATTTAGATTAATAAAAAAGTATTTGCTTTCCCACTCGTACTGAAATGTTTATAATTAAATATATTTGTTTATAATGTCAAAGTTTTTGTTTTATTAATAAATAAAACGTTGATTTTCTGTTTAATAAAAGTCTTAAAATCAAATTCAAACTAAACTAAATGGCATAACATTTAATTGAAATATATCACTATTTCAGTGCAAAATTTAATATATAAAACTTCAATAAATATATTTTTCAAACCAGAGATGAATAAAATATAAATAACATACTTAACTAAAGAAAGGCAGAGCGCGTGATATTAACTTATTTTTTTATTAAAGTAGTTTAATAGTCAGCGGAATTCAATACTTAAAATTATAATAAAAACAATTTACTGCTTTGGCTATTGATATTATTTATTATATGAATGTTTGTTACTACGAATTTTGCAAACTCTTAAAGATTTCAAGAGCTCGCGTGCCATAACTCTTATAATTTTACAAACTCTTCGCGTGCCATTTTTCGAAGCTTGCCGTGCCACTATTGGTACGCGTGCCACGTGTTGCCCATGACTGGTCTATAAGAAGCGTTGGGTACAGTACTTAAACATCATTTAGTTAGCAAATTGATAATTTTAAATAGATACTTTCCTAATTAATTGCTTATTAAATAAAATAAATTACTATATATTGTACTATAATTTTTGTAATGATAGATAAATAATATTTATTAAATATATTCCATAAAGATTCTCAAGTTAATAAATTTCTAGATTAGAAATGAATCTCGATCTCTATCCGAAGCACTGCCGAAATGTTACGGAATTTAAACTCAGAAATACCACTTCTAATCCACTCTAATCCTGCCTCAAATTGATAAAATTATAGCACAAAAAAATAAGTGTTATTTTTATTATAATTAAATAGGCTATGAGTGATTTATTTTAAAAACAATATAGTAAAAAAGCAGATCAAAAGATTCAAAAATCAACATCCTAATTGAAAGATTAAATTTTTAAAATCATTTATATTATTTCGATTGATATTTTAATTTTATATTGAATTTCACATATACGGAAGATGATAGATGACTGCAAAAAAGTACTGTACTATCTCATCGCATAAATCAATTGAGGATGGCATTTTATGGCACTCATACGAATATTTATTTATTAGGAAAATATTTAATATAAGTGAGTTATAGCAATAATGTAAAACATATTTGAATAGAAAACAGAATAGACATGGAATAGGTATACAGTAGAAGCATCTTAAATAAGTATACCCATAATACATTAGTTTTTCATAACTTTATTGCCTTACTTTCGACAGTGACCGACAGGAACAGTGAAAGTGAAAATAGCGAGGATTAGTTTGAATGACTTTTAGGGCTCTACTTTCCTAGTATGTCATTAAAATCGTCATCGTTATATTAAATATAATATTTCCAATGCTGTTAAACCATTTTCACACCTTATTTAAAGTCCTTTATTAAAGTAAATAAGAAATTATGAAAAAGATGAAAAAGAATGTTAAGACATATAAATGAGATGATCAATAATAGATGTTTAATTAGCCGATAAGAAATATATAACCCTTAAAAATAATATAAACATCAAAATTATATAGAGGTATGAAATATAAAATAACTTAAAAATTCACTCAATAGTGAAGTTGAATGCAATTGAAAGCAGTTTCAATAGTGAATTGCAATAGTAAAGTAGTTCTTTAACTTACATTTAGCATAAGTGAAAAAAGTGAATCTGCATAAGTATTATTCAAATATTATATTACGTCAAAATTATAATTTGGCGAACCCCAGGAGCAACATAAGCAGCAGCCTCATGCACTCCCTATAAGCAGCATTTTATAATATACATTTTCTTATATACAAAATAATAATAAAAAGCTCTACGAAGATGGCTTATATTCCACTTATATTCCAAACTCATCAAATCCAAATTGTTTTCATTTTTCTAAATAACTAAATGTTGAAAAAATATCACAATTTTAACAAAATAATTAAGAGTTAAAATGTCTAAAGCTCTAAATTATTTACATTATATTTCATTTTTCTCAATCAGTTTTCTATTAATCAAAAATCTCAATAAAATTTTTTATTTCATACTAGAATTACATAATTATTATATTTTTAAATATTGAGATAATTTCATTTATCTTGTTTTCCAAAAAACTAAATAATTAAATTATTTGAGTGTATTTATAAATAAAATTGATGTTACTTAGTGTTATTTTGGCATAAAATGTGAGATTAGTCTATTTTATGGTTAAATAAAATATGGTTTAAAATAAAGTTTTGTATTCATAAGTTTGAAAGTAGATATTGTGAAATTTCTCACATTAAACTCAAATTTCAAATTGCGTGATCGCAATAATAATCATTGAGTCCTTTAGACTTATATTTGTTTTATTTAAATTTTTCCAATAAATACAATTCTTAAATTTTGAATATAAATTATCTTCTAATTTCCAAAGTGGAACTTAAAAGACCTTACAACTTGTAAGTTACAAGTCTATAAGGGACTCGCCCGCTATAAAGTCACACGAACTCATTTTTGGTCCCAATTAAGGGACTTTATATTAGTGTTAATTTATATAAATCTTAAATTAATACTTGAATATCATATGATCATATTTTCATTAATTACAATTAGAAGATAACTAATAGAAGAAAAAACTCTCAATGCTTACTTTGAAAGTTATTAAAGTTTATTCACACAAAATGTAATCTGAAGAAGTTTTAAGAGACAATTACTCATATAATTATAAACTTGAACATTAACAAATAATTAATTATAAACAAACTCCAATTTAAAAATATTGATAGTATTATTGACAAATATTTATATCTTCTGTGTTTACAGAAATATTCGGAATATGTGGTGAATATGTGGTGAAAGAGTTGTTAGCCCTGCCAACACTTTCCATGATAACGCAATATGTGGAAAATGCCTTAGGGCGAGGTCATCACATCATTTTCGATCCCCTTACTTAAAGCTATGAAACCCCCTTTAAAGTTGTGGATGGTATCAGTTTGTACCTGGCTTTGAAACCTGAAATTCAATTTAGCTGAGCGAGTGGTCCTTTCCGGTTCCCTCGTCATGCGCTCTGCCAATGGCTCAATGTTTGGCATATCGGATTGTATGCGTGTAAAGATCTCTCATCTCTCAACTCCATACTATTGAAAAACATTTATTTTTCTTATATTCTATGCTAAACAGTGTGTACCTGTATTATAGACTATACTATATATTAATTTGTTTTTATTTTAATTTAAAGTCAAGTCAAAATGATAAGTGCGTTGAGAAGCAATGCTAAATGAATTCAATTATTTTGATAGTTATTGTTAAACTTTTTCAAGTGTATTAATGACATGCATCCTATGGGGCAAAAAGTTTCATCTATTTGTTGCTTCGATTATATCATTTATTGTTTTCTGTTCTTGTTATGGATACCATTCATTATATCCACCACTAGTGAAGTCGGTATGTCATCAAATCTATTAGTTTCACATTACTTTACCAATAGATCCAATAGATCTATGAATACCAAATGCAACCAAACACTTCTCAGAATTTGACTCAAACTTTAACACTATTATTACTAGTATTACATAGTATTACATACTTTAGTGGTATTGCCCTATACTCTTATAATTCAACATTTAAGCCCTTTCTAATAGCCCTTTTGCCATCTTTGCTAATATCTTAACTAATTTTGAACCACTTTTAGTATTTCTTTTCAAAGCTTGACATAAATATTTGAATTGTTATTTGACAAATGCTATTAAGTGCTATCTTTTTCAACTTAAATATTTAATACTCTGTGAAGTACTTTCAAAGTGAATAAGAGCTGCCGATCAAAACCTAATTCAGAGCAATCCTTTCTCACTAAAAACAAGTCTTTCGAGATATAATCCCATTCAATGAGAATTAGTTTAAAACTTGAAAATAATTTATTTATTTATTATAATTCAATTACTGCTACATTTGTTTGTTATTTTATCCATGGTTTTCAGTATCATTGAGTACATTGCCATCAGTTTCTTCAGTAAACTGTACTTCAGATAATTTTCGGTGCAATAACGGCAGATGTATTCCAAAAAGATGGGTCTGCGGTATGTTATCTCATAAGTTATTATTGAAAAATGGCAGTCAATATCACTCTATAATTAATAGATTATCAGCGAGACTGTGAAGGAGGAGAAGATGAACATCAGTCATGTCCAGCACCGCAATGCAGTAGCAATCAGTTCGCATGCGGTCAGTATGTGTTCAATCAAACTTTCTGTATTCCCCGTCATTGGAGATGTGATAAGGTATAAAAAAAGTGCAAAATTTCAATTCATTGGCAATAAGTGACACTCTTTTCGTTTTCTTTATTTACAAAGATTGTTGACTGTCAGGACGGCACAGATGAAGGCGACTCTTGCTGTAAGTCTACCATTAATGTGAACATTTAGCTTAATTAAAAACAATTTCTATGTTATAATAATGTTATACCTAAAAAGCATATCGTTCGTGTCAATCGGATGATCACATTTGCCCTAATAATGGAAGTGAACTTTGTATATCTATCTCTAAAAAATGTGATGGTATGTACATTATATACTATGTATTCATTTTGAAGCAATGTTAAGCACTGTTCTCATAATAACATTTCAATTCAGGTTACATCGATTGTAGGGACGAATCAGATGAAAAAGATTGCAATAATAGTATGTTATTTTATAGTTCAAATAAGTTTAGCTATCATTTATTTATATGTCTATTAAATAATTATAATTATAACTCTATTAATTTGATAGCTTTTCTATGTATTTTAATTTATCTTAATTTTCCAAAAGTATTGAATGTATTAAATATTCGTAACAAACCTATAAATTATAAATATTTAAATAAATAAAGTAAAGAGAGATTATAGAATAAGTTATATAAACATGAAATAAAATTTTTATTTGGCAAAAACTGCGTTAGTATGAGTTTGACATTCATGATATTTATCGTATATTAATATGAAAACAATTTACATGATATTATTTATATTAAAATTTGAAATTAGTTTCATTATTTGAAAACTATTTACATAATTTGTAACTATTTTGAATTAAATGATTTATTAGATGGAACTTCATGTCAATTAAATGAGTTTCGATGCGCTAATGGGTCCAAATGTATCGATGAGACGAAGAAATGTGACCATTGGAACGATTGCGGAGAAGGCGACAGCTCTGATGAGCAGAATTGTGATTTTCCGCCGTGTCACGAGGGACAGTTCAGGTGCTCCAACGCCATTTGCATACCATCCCGATGGAGGTGCGACGGTCACAGCGACTGCACTGATAGCTCTGATGAGGCCAATTGCACAATGATCTCATGTCCTGACACTAAGTTTTTGTGTCCATCAGAAAAGCAATGCATCAGTCGAGACAAGTTATGTGACGGCAAACAAGATTGTAAAGATGGGGCCGACGAGAAGGAAGCCTGTTGTATGTGTCTAATAGAATTTACTGTTTATACTAATGTATACTAATGTAAAGTTTTTGTACTTCAAAAATTCATTTATAGCCTCAAAACTGTGTGAATCACTTTCATGTGAGCACATGTGCAGGGCTTCTCTTGACGGCGGCACATGTTATTGCAAAGACGGAATGACTATCAATCCCAAAGACCAACGAAGTTGTGTCGATCTCGATGAATGCAAAGAATGGGGTTATTGTGACCAATTCTGTTTAAATACTCCCAGTAGTTATAAGTGTACGTGTGCTCCGGGATATACTCTTCTTCCTCCGCGTCATTGCAAATCAGATAATAGTTAGTGAAAAATATTATAGAAAAAGTATTATAAATTTGTTAAATGTATTTATTTCTAATAAAAGGCACAGAAATGCGTCTAATCTTTGCACATCACAGCGCTATTTATCGAACGGATGCGATGGGAACCTCTTTGGAAACAATTACAAACACTACTGCTGTCAGTGGTCTTGATTATCATTACGAAAAAAACTTATTGGTTTGGTCTGATGTCGAAACCAGAAAAGTTTGTCTTTATTTATTTGTTGTTTCTTGTATTGCATGACTGAGAAAGTTATTAAAACACATTTTTTGTCATCATTTAAGATATATTCAATACATTTTGATAATTGGCGTCAACCGAGAAGTACAAAAGATATTTCTGTATCATTCCATTGGAATCCAATCTCAATAGCCGTTGACTGGATTGGTAGCAAAATTTATGTCTGTGATACTCATAATCAAAAGATAGATCTTTTAGAAATGGATGGCAGTAGACATACAATAGTGATTAGCCAAAACTTGACCGCACCTTTGGATATAGCTTTAGATCCAACCAAAGGATATATGTTTTTCACGGATACCGATAACATCGATCGAGCATTAATGGACGGAACGCAGAGAAAGACCATTGTTTCTAATTATATTTATAAAGCATCAGGTCTTACATTGGATTACGTGACGGAACGCATCCTTTGGTGTGATTCCCAATTGGATCAAATCGTTTCTGTTAGTTATGATGGACAAAATAGACACGCAATCATCAGAGGCAGCACTAAAGTTCCGGCGCCGGTGAGACTAACCATCTTTGAAAACTATGTATTTTGGACGGACAGCACTCGACAGGGAGTTCTTAAAACTAATATTTATAATTCATCGGATGTCGAAGCAATTTATAGAGAGCGGAGACTTGTAAAAGAGCCGCGAGCTATAAAGTCATTTCATGCATTGCGTCAACCATTGTGTCCCAACCCGTGTGGATCTAATAACGGCGGCTGTCAACACATGTGTGTCATCACCCGCAACGGCGATGGAGACTCGTTCGCATTGGGCTATAGGTGTGCCTGTAATATAGGATATCAATTGGCTTCCAATCAAAAGGCTTGCGCTCGTGTTGAAGAATTCCTAATGTATTCGCAGCAGAAGTTTGTTCGCGGAATTTTACTCGACCAGCAATACCCGGGTTTTACTGACGCTATTATACCAGTTGTCAGCAGATCTGCCAGATTTGTCGGACTCGACTTTAATGCTAGAAATAATTATATATTCTATTCTGATGTCATTCTTGATGTGATTTATAAAATCAAAGTCGATGGCTCTGGAAAAGAAAATGTATTGGCCTCACAGAACGAGGGCGTCGAGGGCTTGGCTCACGACTGGGTTTCTAATAATCTCTACTATATTGACAGCAGAAAAGGAACTCTTAATGTGATAAGTGTTGCAAATTCTGCATATAGAAGGGTTCTGCTAAAGAATCTTAAAAGACCGCGCGCTATTGTCGTTCACCCCAATCGAGGATATGTCTTCTACTCTGAATGGGACAGACCCGCAAACATCAGTCGCGCATATCTCGATGGAACTAATGTTATGATATTTAGAGGTGTACTACTCGGATGGCCCAATGGGTTGAGCATTGATTACGCCAGTGATCGTCTTTATTGGTGCGACGCTCTATTGGATCACATCCAACACGCAAACCTCGATGGAAATGATGTCAAAACTATAAACTCTCCCCGAATTAAACATCCATTTTCATTAGTCATTCACGGAGATTGGCTTTATGTGACTGACTGGCGATTGGACGCCATTCTCAGAATGAATAAAGAGAACGGAACTAATGAAAAAATTATAAACACAGTTGAAGAAGGCAGCAGATTGTATGGCATTCGAGTTTTTAGTAAATCTGCTCAAAGAGTTGATAATAGACATCCATGTCTTTATGATAACGGATTGTGTCAGAAGTTTTGTTTTCCAATACCTTTGAATGACACTCAAGGGCCGGGTTTGACAGTTCAATGTGGCTGTCCTTATGGCGAAAAACTGTCCGATGACAAAAAGACCTGCATTCCCGACCCCGACAAAGAGCCTCCAGTGCAGGCGTGTCCCAACTCATGGGACTTCACGTGTGACAATCAAAGGTGTATTCCTAAAACATGGGTTTGTGACGGAGACGACGATTGTCTCGATAACTCAGATGAAAAACAGAATTGCACTCAACCGACTTGTAGTGCCCGAGAATTTAAGTGTTCGAGTGGTCGTTGTGTTCCGATCGGCTTTAAGTGCGATTCAGATAATGATTGTGGCGACTATTCCGACGAAACGGGTTGTGTGAACGTCACGTGTGAGGCAAATGAGTTTTCCTGTGAAAATGGGAGATGTGTTCCGCTCTCGTGGAAATGTGACTCTGAAAATGATTGCGGAGATGGCAGTGATGAGGGAGACTCTTGTCATGAAAAAACTTGCGCTTATTATCAGTTTACTTGTCCTGGAAGTGGTCATTGCATACCTCAAAGTTGGGTTTGTGGTGAGTTTTATATTTAATTAATATAGAAAATGCAAATTTACACTTCAGACATATGACCTTAATCTGTATCGAGAGTGCCTCTTGAGTTACCTCTTAGTTTAACCTCTAATACAAGACATTATTATATTTCCGAATACATATGGTATAAATTGATTTTTTACAATTAGTAATTGATTTGAAATCTCATTTTATTTTAAAATGAAATAAGAGTTTAATAAGATCATTTCAATTTATTATAAATATCTACTGTACCGGTATATTAAGTTAATTCATTCATAAGTAGTCTATAACAATATTCACAATAATGAGCTGAAAATGAATGTTTTGCATTTATTTTTATATACGTATTATTGGAAATACAGTAATCAATAGTTGATTGTAAATGTTTGTATGTAATCAGCAATCAGTAATAATCAATTACTAATCTATGTTGAAAGATGATTTTTCTTTATTACAAGACCTTGACTTTTGCTACACTTCGCTATCTTTGAGCTAAGAACTAATGGGAACTAATGTTTTATTAAATACATTTTTGATAGCAGGAAAAATTTTCAGGTCCCGCAGGGATTTGAACATCCGGTCTCTGCCTCCCGTTATTAGCAGCTTAATCAATTATATTTTATAAGTTTAGTTTATAAGTATAAATCTGTGCATTAGAGAAGGTTTTGTAAAGGCTTATTATTTCTATGCGTGATATACATTATATGAATGGCAGTAATCGCTGTCTATCATTGTTTAGTATAATGTAATAATTTAGGAAATGGCTTAATATTGTTGCAATTATTTCATTATATTCATATTCATCAATAATAAGTCTGATTTGCACGAAAGGATAATTTGCTTAAAGCAAATGATAAACTAGATTTTTCAAACTTATTTTAAATTCATATAAGTATAATATAAATTGTACATTAAGTTTCTATTTGAAATAGAATACAACTCATTCATTATTCGTTCAAAATGAATATTCATTTATCTAATAATAGTTTAGCTTCAAATACAACTTATTTTTGCTAAATATTCAAAACTAAAAATAATCGTTAAATATAGTAATCATTGAAATGAGGTTTCGAAGCTGTAGTTGTATAACAAGTATTAACTATTCGATGATCGAAACTCGACCAACTAGTCTATTATCATTTTTTCTGTAATGATTTTTCGCTTTTATTAAAGACTTTTACAATGATAAGAATCTAATGACTGCAAAATCTAATAAGTTTAGTCCTATTACATAATCATTTCTAAAGAAAGACTAGATTTTATGACCTTTTTTTAATTTCAATTAAAATCTGATTGATTGATAAGAGAAGACTTGAAACTAAATTTCGAGCGTTTTGTTTGGTTGATTCTATTTGGTGACCCTTTTCTCACGTTGACTGACTTGTGATCTGTTTATAACTCACTCATTCTTTGAAATTTGTTTTCAACTAATTTACCTTAACTTTATCTCATTTTCAGTTATTATATTTTATACCTTATATGCTTTCCAGGTATAAAAGTCGTCAATTTATTTATAGTTATCTTAATTTATGTTCAGTTATGTTCATTAACTTTTAAATAACTTTTCCTCCATTTTAAATCTTATATCAATCAAACGATAAATTATTAGTTAATTTTATTCTTGAATTACATATGATTAATATATTTTTAATTAGAAATCATTAATTTTTGCGCGAAATACTTGAAAATGACGTTAAGAGTTTGGAATTTTTAGCTTTGAAAAATTGCTTTGAATTTTATACGGTGTCCGCCCATTGTGTCTAAACTCTTGCAATAAGAAAAGTTGAACTGCTTTTGAAGATTTAACTTTTTAGGAACTTACGATATCAATTATTATTGACATAAGAATTTTTATTCATAAAATCTCTCATTTAGTAATTTAAAAAATCAATGTTTATAAATGGTTTTATTCAATAAAAATGTTTTTTTCAAAAATATGATGTAAAAATTGTTAATTGTGCATCAATTTAAGAATGCTATTTAATAAATATTTTCAATCAATTTTCACAAAGAAATGAAAAATGTTGAGAATATTTTAAAATAATTTAATTTTCAACATTATATTAATACTTTTTTTTAGCAATAATATGAAATGATAGAGAAATTGTTTTATAGAAAGTTTTGCATTTGAGTACACATTAAAGCTAATAAAAAAACTTATTTAAAGCTTTATAGATTTATTATGCTATATAATTTAGATGATAGTGACGGAACGGTACATTTGAGTCACATTATACATTGCGTTACACTTCATTGCACATTAGAGTAAATTCAACTTATGTTAAAAAATTTTCATGTTTTGAAAGATTTATATTTTTTTTATTGAACCCATTTATAAGTAAAATTTAAACAACTAATTCCATTTCATGATAGTTGATTTAAAATGTGCCTATTCTTGTAATAATAATAATAGTAATAAATTTTATTCAGTGAATGTTAATACAAAAACACAAGGATATGATAAAGTTAACATCTCCATACTCTTTAATGAAAATATAAAATAATTAAGACAATTAATAAGGAACAAATTTCAATTTGTATAGATATAGTATAGATATACTACTTATATAAGTTATATCATGTATGAATAGTTTGATTCAAATAATTTGTTAATTGTCAAATGAGCATAAAAATAAGCCGATTTTATATTTCAATCACATTTGATATAGAAATTATATATTTTTGTACTGTTTGTTGAGTTTTATGACAAGCATATACTTGAAGAGAATTAATAACATGAAATAATGAATTTTAATACCAAATCGGTTTAGTACACTTTTCAATAATTTGTAGTTATGGTGTGAGGTCTATGCATTTGTGTATGAATTGCATTTTTGTAGCTTTTGCCACCAAAAATGTTTATTAGCTTAAATGTGCACATTTGAGGCAATTAAACACTAAGTTCTAACATATTTTCACATTCATCTGCAAATATACATAATTTAAATAAGTTTTAAAAATAACCCTTCTGTGAAATAATAACTCTACTGAATAAAATCAAATTCTGATGCTGTTTCATATTTTAATTAATCATCAAATACTGAATAATGTAACGAAAGAGCATCTAATATGTGCTATCATTGTGTAACTATATGTTTAGACATGTATTTAGTTGTAAAGTGAAGTTCACAGATTTTTGGTTGACAAAAATTTTAATTTATACTTAAAAACATGTCTATAGCCTAAAGGTTTTAAGACGATATTTATTTATCAATATTTAAATAAAAAGAGGCACTTTCCGAGTTATAGCTTTTCTAAGAATTGTTAATGTTTTTTTTATAGACATTCAATTTCAACACATTCTATATATTCAATATATTTCAATTCTATATATTCAATGCAATACTTCCTTGAAATACAAATATAGATTCATTGAAGAGTTTCATTATTTAACGAAATGAATTCATTTCAATCATAAAAGCAATAATTACTAACAGGTAAAATGTAGACTATTTTACAGGTAAAATGTAGACTATTTTACAGGTAAAATGTAGACTATTTTACAGGTAAAATGTAGACTATTTTACAAGAGGAGTGGACATTAAATATGTCGGCTCAACATCCATATTTGTAAATTAAGTGTGTTTTGCGTTCATTTATTTAACGACTTTAATCATGATTTTTTAAAATTTTCTTTAAATAATAAACCTTTAAAATAACTATATTTTAAAGTTTTTAAACTGAAAATCGATAAAATTCAGGAAATTTCTAATCTTTTGGATTAATAATTTATTTGGAAAATAAAAATAAAATATTGTAATTTTAGGGAAAATAATTAGTCCTTAATTAAGTATTTATTGCTTAATTCATGCACAAAACCTATTATACCATAGTTTGATAGATTCATAACTTGTGTTAAAATACTCAAACTTTTAAGAATCTTCTGCGCTTAAGATTAAGGGTCTTAAGAATTATAGTCTTTAATGATATATTTGATTGATTTGTATGATCCGAGTATTTGCAACCAAAAAGATATTTTATAATTGTAATTAAGTTGATCTGTAAAAATCGTTAAAAGAATTTTTAATTTGGTAGTGCTATACTTTATGTGACACCTTAAAAATGTGAAATGCATTGTACAAGTGTTAGTCTGGTAAAATAAGTAGCCCAAGTTTGGATTACGGTTAGGTCGCGAATACCAATTTGGGTTATTTAATCGTGCATTACATAGCCTGTCGTATTAGGTGTACTTAACCTTAAATTTTGATATAAAGTTACAATTATAGTAATTTCACTAAAGTTTTCACTTCTGTGAAGTGGTCAATAGACAGACAGACAGACAGACAGACAGACAGACAAACAAACAAACAATAGATTCTATACATCATAAATTTCTGAACTAATTTTCGAAGATGGAAGTAAATTTTTCTTATAGCGTTTTAAAGCTTAAATTTATTCTTAAAAATATTTTTTGTAAAAATTGATTTGCATAATCAAAATGACATTGATCTTTTTTCTCTCAAATTGAATAAGACTGCACTTTTATTGATTGTTATACTTAAACTCACTTTCCAGATGGTGATAACGATTGTTTCGATCAGGCCGATGAACAAAACTGTCCGCCTATTATATGTTCTTCGAGTCAATTCCAATGCGCAAATCTTAAGCAATGTATTCATGAGAGCTATCATTGCGATGGTGTTAATGACTGTCAGGATGGCTCTGATGAAAAAGGATGTCCTTCACTATCTCCTAATCAGTGCGATATTGAGAAGCAATTTCAATGTCAAGCGTCACGAATATGTATTCCTAAATCATGGTATTGGTAAGTGTCATAGCATTCAATTTATTATAAATTGTAGATATTTTTAACATTGAAATTATTTAAATTATATTTTTTAAAAGTTTCATAAGCTTTAAAGCTCATAAAGTATTCTTAAAACGTTATTTTATTGTAATTTATAATTCTTCACAAAAGATAATTCAAATTTTAAACATTATTTAAATGAATTAATTAATACCAATTTCTAATAGTGATGGAAATCCTGATTGTGAGGACAGTAGTGATGAACCAAATACTTGCGGTGAAATCGAGTGTCCGAGCAATCACTTCAAGTGCAACAATTCTAAGTGTATTTTTAAATCATGGATTTGTGATCAAAGAGACGATTGCGGGGATAATTCAGATGAAGATCAAAGACACGCTTGTGGTCCAACTCATTACGATTGTCCAAGTGGTCAATGGATGTGTCCCAACATCACTGATAGATGCATTCCTATCAGTAAAATATGTGATGGAAAACTAGATTGTCCTAATGGTGCAGATGAGGGACCAGCTTGTGATTTAGTGAGCTGTGCCACCAATCAGTGTACCCACAACTGCACCCAAACGCCATTTGGTCCACTCTGCACGTGTCCACTCGGGGAGCGCTTGAATGACACCAAGACTTGTGTCGATATCAATGAGTGCAATATTGTCGGCAGTTGTAGTCATATCTGTTTCAATGAAAAAAGTTCTTTTCGATGTCAATGTGAAGACGGATATCGATTAGAAAATAAGACTCATTGCAAAGCTATTAACCGAAGCAGTGCTTATTTAGTTATATCGAATAGACGTTCTATTTTGGTCGCAAACATAACTAATGTATCCCTAGAACGAGTGCCCGTTCGGGTCGAGAATGTTGTGGCCACTGCTTCTGAAATGGTTTCGGGAACTATATATTGGTCTGATATGCACGCGAAGAAGATATTCAGAATGAAGAAGAGCTCCAGTGAACCAGAAGTGGTGGTCGGCAGTGGTCTTGATCTGGTTGAAGGACTGGCTGTCGATTGGGTCGCAAATAATCTCTATTGGGTTGACTCGAGACTGAAAACTATTGAAGTTTCGACCATAAATGGCAAAAACCATATTGTTTTGCTTTCGCAGAACATAAGTCAGCCGCGAGGCATCTGTTTAGATCCCAGAGAAGACGCAAGAATACTCTTTTGGACCGATTGGGGGGAAAATCCTCGTATTGAAAGGGTAGGAATGGATGGAAGTGTGCGTAAAGTTATAGTTAATACCAAAATTTATTGGCCAAATGGACTCACTCTTGACATTCCGACGAGAAGAGTATATTTTGCTGATTCTAAGTTGGATTACATTGACTTTTGTAATTATGACGGGTCTGGAAGACAACAAGTGTTAGCGCATAACCATTATCTTCTACATCCACATTCTTTAACTGTATTTGAAGATACACTCTATTGGACGGATCGACAGTTGAATCGTGTTCTTTCTTGTCATAAATTCAGAGGAATTAATCAAACAGTAGTATCACATCTAGTCAGTCAACCCCTGGGAATTCATATAAATCATCCATTATTACAACCAACATCGCCCAACCCCTGTGCGAAAGCCCCCTGCACTCACTTATGTCTTCTTTCACCAAAACCAGAAGGATTTTCTTGTAAATGTCCTCCCGGTTATGGTCAGGACAGGACTGCTTCAGGCGGTCGTTGTATTCCTGTTGAAACTCCATATCTAATGGTTATGAAAGCGACACAAATTGTTGACTTGAGTTTAACTCCAAATGAAAAATCTGTCGGTTATTTCACTCCAGTTATTGGTGTTGAAAACGGCTATGACTTTGATTATGACAAACAGGAAGGCTTCATATATTGGGTTCAACTCAAAGAAGATGATAAAGAGAACGGAACACTTTTCAAAGTTAGCCTTAAAGGTGGAAATCAGACAAAATTTCTTCCGGACGGCATCGTTGGTGCGCCGTATTGTATAGCATTTGATTGGATCGGACGTAATCTTTATATCGGAAATAAGAAAGCGTCTAATATTGCAGTCGTGAAAGCAGACGGAGAGAAGTATTACAGAAGAACTGTTCTCAGTAACGATGGCTCTGAAAAAGGAGTCGCAAAACCAAAGTCTATTGTTTTGGATCCATTACAAGGAAAGTTGTATTGGCTCGACGAAGGAGGCGTTGGAGTACCTCAGAAGGTCGCGCGATCTAATATGGACGGATCTAATTCGACTGTTTTGATAAGAGACTCATTACATCACGTCGAGGCTCTCACTTTCGATTTGACGAATAGACGCCTGTATTTCAGTCAAAGCTATACCGGTGTTATAGAAAGTGTAGACACAGAAGGAAAAGATAGAAAGACAATCGTTACTGCAGGTTCTGGAATAGCGAAACCACAGGGTTTATCGGTTTATAATAATCGCCTCTATTATCTCGACTCTGTTTATGAAAAGATAGCTCGCGTTAACTTACCTGATGGGGGAAATAGTATTACAATTGAAGAGAACACACCCTCTCTTTCCAATATTAAGATATACAGTAAACGTCTCGGAGTAGAGAACCATCCGTGTCGTATAGGGAACGGCGGCTGTCAACAGCTCTGTATTCCCGCTGAAAGCAGTCAACGCAAATGTCTTTGTAGTACAGGATTCAGAACAGACGGTGAAACCAATTGTCAGGCGTATAAATCATTTGCTGTCGTTTCATCTCTTAATAAAATGCAAGGATTCAGTTTAGAAGATCACGCAGAAGCCATTCAACCATTAGCCGGTTCGGGACATAATATTTTGCACATTGACGTTAACGTAGTTAAGAGTCATATATATTGGGTTGAATACAATCCCGGAGAAAGGAATGGTATTTATCGAATAAAACCCGATGGATCTGAAAAACAGCACATCATATCTGATGGAATTGGAAGTAATGGAATCAGAGGAATAGCTATAGATTGGATCGCAGGAAACATGTACTTCACAAATGTTTTCCCACACGAAACTTATATCGAAGTGAGTTTCTTGGATGGCACGCATCGTATGGTTCTAATCAAGACTACAACAGATGCTCCGCGAGAAATAGCTGTAAATCCTATAAAGAGATATCTTTATTGGATAGATTACGGACAGTTCCCTAAGATAGAGAAGGCTCTTCTCGATGGCAGTAATAGGACTCCGATAGTAGTGACCGGAATAAGTAATCCTCGAGATCTGACAATAGATATTGTAACCCATGATGTTTATTGGGTCGATGCCAGAGAAGACGCCATTCAAAAAGTTTCATTTTCTGGCGGTCGTCGTCAATATGTTTGGAAAAATTTGCCGACGCCTTATGGAGTGTCAATACTTGGCTCTCAAGTCTATTGGGTTGACAGGAATTTAAGAACAATTTTCAGAGGAAACAAATTCGCAGAAAACAATACAATACTTCCCGAACCTTTCAAATCAAATTTGGATACATTGAGAGATATTGTTATATTTGATGCTAAGAATCAGCCGCCTGGAGATTCGCCGTGTTCTCGATTAAGTGACCGCATGTGCGAACAGCTATGCTTTGCCATCCCTGTAGGCTATAGTGATGAGTCCTATAAGTGCGCCTGTTCTACAGGAGTGTTGGGTCCAGAAAAGCATAAATGCAAAAATGTCAACGAATATCTCGTTTTCACCACAAGAAAAGAAATACGAAGTGTAAATCTTGACCCACAGGTCACAAGCGCTCCATTCCCTCCCAGAGTCAACCTAACAAATGTGGTCGGACTTGACTTTGATTACAGCAATAAAAGATTGTTTTTTACTCAAATACGTCCGGACGGAAGCATATCGTCGATGAATATTGAAAAAAGAGATGAAGTGAATCCCATATTATCTAAAGGCATAAATCCTGAAGGAATCGCATACGATTGGACCAGTAAGAAGATCTATTGGACTGATTCCGCCAATAGAAGTATTTACTCAATGAATATGGACGGAACACAAATTGTTATGATTACTAGAGTTGAAAGACCGCGAGCTATTGTAGTGGATCCGTGCGAAGGATTCATGTATTTTACAGATTGGGGTAAAGAATATTTTTAGAGTTAAATAATATGATAATTAATTGTTTTATTGCAAATCTCAGGACGATTTGGAAATTCGGGCAAAATATATAGATCTACAATGGCTGGCAATGAAAAGAAAGCTATTGTTGAAGACAATTTGACACAACCCAGTGGTCTATGCATTGATTATGAAGAGAAGAAGCTCTATTGGACCGACGCTTTGAGAGAAAAAATCGAAAGATCTGATATGAATGGAACCAATCGAGAAATCTTAGTCGCGGCCACTATTTATCCTTTTGCGATCACTGTATTTGGTAATTACATATATTGGACTGATTTACAACTTCGTGGAGTTTATAGAGCAGAGAAACACACCGGCGCTGGAATGATAGAAATGGTGAAAAGACTCGAAGAGTCACCGCGTGATATCCATATTTATTCACCGACTCGACAAATCTGCAATAAAAATCCGTGTCAAATAAACAACGGCGGCTGCGCCCACTCCTGCCATCAGGCGCCCAGCGGTGCCGTCGAGTGTCGTTGTAATACTGGCTATAAACTGGCCAATGAAAATAGAATGTGTGTTCCCGAGAATGTCACGTGTGAAGAGACCAAATACTCGTGCGGTAATTCCAAATGCATTCCAAGGCTATGGGCCTGCGATGGAGACGACGATTGTGGCGATAATTCTGATGAAGATAAGATTTTCTGCTGTTAGTCTTTCAAAGATATTTATTATTACTGTTTTCATTCGAAGCTTAATTTGTAAATTTATTCCTCTATAGCTTTGCACACTTGCAGTCCCAATGAGTTCAGGTGTGGAAACGGTCGCTGTGTCTTCAAAACGTGGAAATGCGGTATACAATACTCTATAATGATTTTGTCAACGTTTAAAAACCTATTTTCTAATTGATTAGATCACGAAAATGATTGCGGAGATAACACAGACGAAGAAGGATGTCGTATGTATTGCCAATTGTATTGATTATATAAATATAGAATTGAATGTCCCTACAGAGTACCCGCCCTGCGCTGATGGGGAATTCACGTGCGCTAATCATAAGTGCATTCCAAAGGCTCAGGTTTGCAATGGAGTCAATGACTGCAAAGATAGCAAAACATCAGATGAAAGTCATTCGATTTGTGCCAATAATAGGACGTGTCCGGGAAATCATCTCAAATGCGAAGGAACTAATATATGTGTCGAACCGTATTGGCTCTGCGGTAGGATTTGATAAGCAGTGAATGCCATAATAATATTCAATATCTAATCGTTTATATTCTCACAGATGGTGATAATGATTGCGGTGATAATTCCGATGAGAATTCCCTGATTTGTTCGCAGCGAACCTGTCCACCCAATAGTTTCCGTTGTCCGAACCACCGTTGCATACCTGCCACCTGGTATTGCGACGGCGACGATGACTGCGGCGGCTCTAAAGCTGACGAACCAGAAGAATATTGTAAAAGCGAAAAACGGACGTGTTTTGGCGATTTGTTCACATGCGATAACGGAAACTGTATTCCCCGCATATATATCTGTGACGGCGATAATGACTGTCTCGACAATTCTGATGAAGATATTCGACATCAGTGCGACACTCGAACGTGTGATCCCGACCGAGAGTTTACCTGTTCTGCCAATAAGAATTGGGGTCGAGCGCAGTGCATACCTAAGAGATGGATTTGCGACGGAGACCCCGATTGTGTCGATGGCGCCGATGAGAATACGACTGTACATTCATGTCCTCCGCCAGAGCCGTGTGAAGCTGATCAGTTTAGATGCAATAATAATAGATGTATTAATAAAGAGTGGGTTTGCGGTATGTTTTACAGATATAGTTATATATAATTGAGAAAATCTATGGAACTTGTTATAAATGATTAAATGATGAAATAATTATTGTGGTTTTATTTTTAAAGATCACGACAATGATTGTGGTGACGGATCAGACGAGCACAGAAACTGTACGTTCAGGACGTGTTCACCCGAAGAGTTTTCGTGTAGAAATACTAAATGCATTCGCAAAACATATTTATGTGACGGCGAAGATGACTGCGGAGACGGAAGCGATGAAAATCAGCCGCAATGCAGGACAGAAGCTCCGACATGTTCTGGCGGTCAATTCAGATGCAAAAGTGGTCAATGCATTACATACGAGCGCGTCTGCAATAAGCAAATCGATTGCGACGACGGCAGTGACGAACCCGCGCATTGCAATGTCGATGAATGCGCTAAAACTGATATCAATCAATGCGAACATAAATGTATTAATACTCTTACGAGCTTTTATTGTGAATGCAATGAAGGCTATCATCTGATGAGAGACGGAAAGGCCTGTGAAGATATCGATGAATGCAATTCCCTTAAAGGCAAATGTAGTCAATACTGTTTCAATACTCCCGGTTCTTATTATTGCAAATGCAATGAAACCTATTATGAAAGAGAATTGAATGGACACGTCTGCAAAAGAAGAGATAATATCGAGCCATGGATTATATTTAGCAACAGATATTACTTAAGAAATGTTAGCACTGATGGCAGTCTTTATAATCTCATTAAAATGGATTTGAAAAACGTGGTCGCACTTGATTTTGATTATAGAGAAGAACGTCTTTATTACGCAGACGTCGGCAATAAGACTATTAACAGAATTTTCATTAACGGAACCGGTGAGCAGAATGTCATCAGACATGAGGCACATGGCTTAGAAGGCATTGCTATTGATTGGGTCGGAAGAAAGATCTATTGGATGGACAGAACGAGCAAACATATAGAAGTCGCTGAATTGAATGGTAATCATCGCAAGACTATCCTCGGAAGAAGCATTTCTGACCCGCGCGCCATTGCAGTACATCCCGGAATTGGGTACATATTCTTCACTGATTGGGGACATCATTCTTGTGTCGGCAAAATCGGAATGGATGGCACTAACTTCAGTCGAATAGTCACCTATGAAAGCAAACTCGTTTGGCCGAACGCTCTCACTATTGACTACTTCAGTAATAAAGTGTTTTGGGCCGACGCGCACTTGGATTACATCGAGTACTCAGATTTTGATGGAAAGAATAGACATTCGGTATTGAGTGGCAGTTCAGTGCCTCATGTGTTTGCTTTGTCTGTTTTCGACGATTGGCTCTATTGGACCGATTGGAACACTAAAGGCTTAGTCAAAGCTCACAAATTCACGGGAGAACATCTTCAGGTGTTGAGAAACACATCTCATAGACCTTATGACATACATATCTATCACCCTTTGAAACAATTGCCTTACGATAATCCATGCGGTGATAATAATGGTGGCTGTTCTCATCTTTGCCTCATATCTCCCGGCGGACAAACCTATTCCTGTTCCTGTCCTAACAATTTTGTTCTGCAAAATGACAACAAAACCTGTAACGCTAATTGCACCAAAGGTCAGCATCGATGTCAAACACCAGATGATCGTTGTATTCCTGTATTTTGGACCTGTGATGGTATGCAATCAAATGTTATCACAATATGAGTTGTTTGAATAATTAAATTCATTAATAGGCGATAAGGATTGTAAAGACGGTTCAGACGAATTGAATTGTCCACCCTTTATCTGCAAAGCGGGAATGTTTCAGTGCAGGAACAATCAGACCTGCATTTCTAGAATAAGAATTTGTGATGGAATTCCTGATTGCAGTGATAAGTCTGACGAAGGCTTCTGTGATACTGCATGTGGTGAACATAGTTTCAAATGTAAATCTACTGGTCGTTGTGTACCTGATTCGTGGCAATGCGACGGTATGTAACCATTAATGTGCACTCTTTCCTATATACACAGTTTTGCAGTTCTTTCTGGAATTTTTGCAAATATTTTTGGTCAATGGGTTGGACTTTGCAAATAATTTTGCATTTTTTGCAATT